>JAMKQA010001774.1:0-19529 GCA_024699735.1 Posidonia australis | reverse complement strand
GACGTGCAGGGACCTTGCTCTGGTACCAAGTTGAATTAGAGAAGCTAATTAGGTTTTGCATTAGAGTAGAGGGGTTTAAATACAATGCATAGTAAGTAAATGGATCTTGACAGGATCCATATACAACAGGATCCATTAACCTATACAACAGGATCCATTAACCTAACTTCTAACATATATAAATACTAAAAAATAGTGGTTTACAATCCTTTGGTAAAAATATCAGCTAACCGCTCAGATGGAGTATGGGAGTAGAGATAATCTCTCTCATAACAATATCTCTTACATAGTGATAATGTACTTTAATGTGTTTAGTACGTTTATAAAAAGTTGAATTGTTTGCAATAAAGATGGTGGTTTGATTATCACACTGCATTGGTATAGTACTTGTACTATGAAACCCATCTCTATCAATAAATTGACTCAGAAGACCAACTACATAGGATATATCTTCCTACTAAGGGTGGGCATCCAAACCGCCCAAACTAGTTAATTGAACCATTTTTTGAGGTTTAGTTTGATTTTTCAAATCTTCAAGTTCGGTTCGATTTGAAATATCTCTACGTTCGGTTTGTGGTTTTAAGAGCGATTTAATCTAATCAAATCAAACCAATAGGTTATATATGTATATTAAATATTTAAATTCAATAGTAATATATGTAACATACTAACATGTTACCTTATATAGTACCATTATATTAATATATGTAACATACTTAGATTTTATATATATGAAATCTAATTAACATTATATTAAAAGCATATAATTATATAAGAAACTTAAGAAAATGTATCAACACCATATTATTTTTATATATTTTATTAAATAGTTAAACCACAAATTGAACTGAATCAAACTGATTTTTAGTGGTTCGGTTCAGTTTCTATAAGTAAGATGATTTGGCTCGGTTTGAAAATTGTTTAAACCAATTTTTTTGGTTTAATTTGAGGTTTTGTCTTAAATAAGTTTACAAGTGTTATCCCAAAAATCTGGCTAGGGACCTATAAATGTAATCTCTAGTTTGCATCCCAAAACATTTGTCTCTTGAAATAAGTCAAGGACATACTTTCTTTATGATAACACCATTTGCCTTTTTCCATAGGCAAATCCAATTTTAAAGGAGTACATTGGTTTACTCATGTCTTTAGTAGCAAAATGGCTAATCAAGTATTCTTAGTCTTTACAATGTTAATAGTATCATTTGTCAATCAGAAGGATGTCATCAACATAAATAATAAGAATGACACTACTATTGTTGCTCTTTTTTATAAAATAGAGTGATCTACTACACAGCAGTGAAAATCAACTTCCATAATAATTTGACTGAACTTGTCGAATCTAGCTCTTAGACTTTATTTGAAGTCATAAATTGTCTTTTTGAATTTATACACTATATTCTCTTCTTAAGCAATATATCCAAAATGTTTCTCTATGATGACTTACTACTTGAAGTCTTCATAGAGAAAGTTATTTTTAACAATGAGCAGATGAAGTTTCGAGACATAATTGATGAAAAGAGATGGAAGAACTCTAATAGAATCGAGGCAAGTAATCGGAAAAAAAGTCTTTACATCAATATCAAATGTCTGTATGAAGTCTTTAGTTAATAGTCTTGCTTTGTATTTATCAATAGAGTTATCTAGTTGGTACTTGATAGTAAATGTCTATCTGCAACCAATTATTATGGAGTCATAAGTATGAGAAATCTGATTCCAAGTGTCTTGGGACTATTAGGCTTGGACATCCTTATTCATAGTAGTTTTCTAGTGTAAAATTTGTAAAACCTCTAAGTAGTTCTTGAGAAGAGATTCAGAGAAAACAAACTGTAAAGAGAATTGGGGAGAGAAAAAGGAATAATTTTATTAAAGATGTGAGGTTACATATAAATAAGGAGATTGATCTCCTAGACAAATGAATATCCAATAACCTGTTTTCCTATGAAATAGTAACACACACATAAATAACTCTAACACTTCTTCTCAAGCTAGAGCATACATATCAACTATGTCTAATTTGGCATACAATAACTCAAACATCCCAACACTAAGTCCCTTTGTGAATATATTTGTGAACTGCTCAAATGACTGTGTACAAGGAGTAGAGATAACCTCTTTCATGACCATGTCGCTCACAAAATGACAGTTAACCTAAATATGCTTTGTATAGTCACGAAAGGTGGGATTGTTTGCAATGAAGATAGCAGCTTTATTGTCACATCATATGGACATAGGCACCTCAACACCAAAATCAAGTTGTTCTAACAGTGATTTCACCTACATCATCTCATATATTGTTTGTACCATAAATTGGTACTCTGCCTCTGCACTAGACTTAGATATCACATTTTGTTTTTTACTACGTCAAGTGACCAAGTTGCCTTTCACAGAGGTGTAGAAGCCAGATGTGGATTTCCTGTTCCCTCTATCTCCTGCATACCTTGAGCTCGAGTAAGCTATAGTCCTGGTGTTGTCATTTTTTTTGTAGACTAGGCTTTTCCCTTGAGTACCTTTCATATATGATAGAATACGAAGAGTTCCTATCTAATGTACTCTCCTAGGTTCATGCATGAACTGGCTCAAAACGATGACTGTATACGAGATATCAGGTCGAGTCATAGTCAGATAGATGAGCTTGTCTCTGAGCTTCCTGTACTGATCAGATCCTCCAACAACTCAGAACTACTGTCTCAGAATGCTAATGTCTGCTCAATGGGAGTGTTCTCTGGTTTACATTTTAAGAGTCCTGTCTCCTGTAAGAGATCCAAGACATACTTTCTTTGTGACAATGTCATCTTACTCTTTGCATAAGTAAACTCAATCCTAAGGAAATATCAGAGCTTTCCTATGTACTTTGTCACAAAGTGGGTGTGAAAATGCTTTTTGATCTTTGCAATGTCCTGTACATCACTACCTGTGATCAATATATCATCCATATAAACTGTCAATCACACACTTACTAGTTGTCTTCTTGTAGAAGACTGAATGGTTCACTGCACACTTCTGAAACCCACCAGCAAGGAAGACCTGACTGAACTTTTCAAATCATGGTCTAGGACTCTACTTAAGACCATTCTTGAGTTTACATACAAGATCCTTTCCTTGAGCAACATACCTTGGAGGTTGTTCTATTAAAACAGACTTGGTCAAATCTTCATGCAGAAAAGCATTTTTGACATTCAACTGACATACCTTCCATGAGTGATTCAAAACCAGAGATAGAAGGACTCTGATTGAGTTGAGATCAGCAACAGGGAAAAAAGTATCCTTATAATCTATCCCATTAGTCTGAGTAAAACCCTTGACCACCAGCATTGCCTTGTATCTATCCACACTGTCATCGGCTTTGTACTTGATAGTGTAGATCCATCTACAAGTGACTACTGTAGCCTCAACAGTGTGAGTCACCAACTTTTACGTACTACGATTAGTAAGTGTAGCTAGTTCTTCATTCGTAGCAGTCTTCCAATGAGGAAGGGAAAGTGCCTCCTAATAGATCTTGGGGACAGTAAAATTACGAAAACGAGGGTGAAGCGAATCATAAGAGACAAAATGAGAAATAGGATGGACTGTGTAAGAATGGATACCTTTCTGAAGGACAATAGGTAGGTCTGAGGCACTGGTGGATGGATTTACATTTGCAGAGGAGGATGGTTCAGTGGTGGGAGGCACTAGGACACGCTAGCGGCGCTGATAAACCTGCAAGGGACGAGTAACTTATAGTGGCAAAGTGGGTCCTCTTGAAGAATTATCATCCTTCAACTCAACAACTAATGGAAGAGTGACAGGGACACTGGATGGTGTACAGACATTATAGTATGACTCAAACTCAAAAAATGTGACATCTATAGACACAAAATATCGTCTAGTAAGTGGACGAAAACATCGATACTCCCTTTGAGTTTTGGAATATCCTACAAAGACACACTTAATGGATCGTAGAAACAGTTTATTTAAACCAGGGGAGAAGTCTTGGACAAACGCCACACACCCAAAAACTCTAGGAATCAAACTAAACAAATTGGACTCAGGTTTTAGGCGACGTAAAGGAACTTCACCTCTAAGAGGTGCAGAAGGTATCTTATTGGTAAGATAGGTGGCTGTAAGCACAGCATTAGACCACAGCTACTTGGAGACATGCATATGAACCATGAGTGTGCGAGTAACATCTAAAATGTGCTTATACTTGCGTTCTATAATTCTATTTTGTTGGGAAGTGTGTGGACAAGATGTCAGATGTATAATACTCAAAGAAGCACAATATGATGTGACTTTAGACTGAACAAACTCAAGTGCATTATCAGTGTACAAGAATTTAGGAGTAACATAAAAATGATTTTTTATTTCAGTCAAAAAATTTCCGAATACATTATACACATGACTACAATCTTTAAACAAATATATCTAAGACACTTTAAAAAAATTAACAACAAAGACTATGTAATATCTATGACCTGAAACAAATTGGACTTTAGATGGACCCCAGACATCATAATGAATCAACTCAAAAGCAGTAGTACTAGACACAAAACTCAATCTTTTGAACGAAGCATGATGGTGTTTACCCAACTAACATGATTGACAATCATACTGTGAAACTGAATACTAAGGCAAGGCCTGTTGAAGCTTCTGATGAGAGGGGTGACCCAATTAGTAGTGTCACAAGGAAGAAGACTCGGAAGCAGACACCACAGAAGCTAATCTTTGAAGTATATCATCACAAACCAGTAGGTACACTCCATTTCTTCACCCACGGTCCAAACTAATCCTCCTCTCCGTTTACAAATCTTGAAATGTACAATGGAAAGGAAAGAATGTGATACAACAGTTTAATTGTTTTGTAATGGCATTAATAGACAATAAATTTACAGGAAAATCAGGAACAAAAAGGACATTTTTAACTGATATTTGTAAATAGGCTTGTACCACCCCTTCACCTGAAACAGGACATGTTCGACCATCAGTAATTGTCATAGACTAAAACTCACGTGACTGAGACAAACGGAAACTACATGTACCTGACATATGCGAGGAGGCATCTGAATCGATAATTCAGGAAGAATCCCTAGATACAAGGAGTGCAGTAGTATCTAAGGAGTTAATATGGATAGCAATGGCAATAAATTTTGTGACCTTTAGTTGTTGGAGTCTTTCATTGTTTGTCTGTGAAACGGTAAAGGTTTGTTCCTCAGTAGTAGTTGTATTAATGGTGGACTTTGTGGTAATATTGACCGTCTGTGGCTGGCCAATCAAATCCCAACACTTCTCAATCCTGTGCCCCAATCGTTCGTAGTGTGTACATTAAGGACGTTCACTTGTCTCACCTCGACCGCATCTTTCACCTCGAGAACTGCCACAACAATAACCTTGAGTAACTGTCATGGCTGACGAGGCTGACATTGTAGGAGATGCAACAGTAGAGACGTGCAGAACCTTTGCAAATGTAGTCAATAAGTTTGGAACATTGTCAGATCTCAACACTTGACCTTGATTTAAGAACTGATGTTAGGTTCAGGCCAGTAAGGTACGTTGTAACTACCAACTCTTCCTTGTTCTGGTGTAATCTCATAATGTCTATTGTCAGAGGTTGATACACTTCTATCTCATCTATAAGGGCACGAAAATGAGTGAAATGCTCTTGAACTAACTAATCTTCTGACAAAGAGTAAATAATTGCTCATATATAAGAGAAATGTTCTTTTCATGGTCGTATTTGAGGTGAAGTGTGTCTCATGTCTTTTTCGTCGGTCGTAATAATATGACCTCCTGTGCAATTGAGGGCTCTATACTATTAGCCATTCAGGTAATAACTACAACATTATCTGCTAACCAATCGTCATATGTGTCAGATTATCGAGAAGTGGGTATATAAGATGTTTCAATTTTCTGTGTGTCAAGACAAATGTTTCGAAAGTCTGTGACCATAAAATATAGTTAGGGTTAGAGAACTTTTTAGAGATACCACTCATATTCTTAACAAATCAATCCCGAGATGCCTTCTTGACTGAATTTAACAAAAAAAATCCAATATATGGTTTGAAAAATAGGAAAAGTGAACCGGATTGCTCACTAAGACGTGTGGATGTGATGCATCCACATACAACGAAGACTGGAGGCTTAAAGAAGACCTAGAACATGGTCTAACCTGTCAAACCACCAGACGGGAAGGGCTGGACTACCCTTTCAGTCCTTTAGGAGGGGAGACCAGGCATCACCGACAGCTGGACATGCAATGGTGCCTCTTGGATGTCGTCGGCGACAGCCTAGAAGGCCTGGATTGAAGTCGATGGGTGGCTAGATGGCCTGGAAAGGAGTCGGCACTGGCTGGGGAGGACTTCGGGTGTGACGTCGGTGGGTGGGATGGCCTAGGGAAGGTCAGACGACGGCGAAAGTGTCGACTGGAGTGGCCTATGGCGACGGTGGGCTGGGCTGATGTCGACGGAACTAAGGCTCATCTCCTTTTTTTTTTAGGTTTATTTCCTAAGCTCTGGTACCATGCGAAGAGAATTAGGGAGAGAAAAAAGAATAATTCTATTTAGGATGTTAGATTATATATAAATAGGAAGATTAGATACTCTAGATAAATAGATATCTAATAATTCGTTTACCCATGAAATAGTAACACACACATAAATAACTCTAACACAAATAATGCAAAGTGGTGAAAATGATGGTGAAGATGATCATAAGAAATAAAGTGAGAAATAGGATGTACAATAATAGACTACTTACTCAGACGGAGTGTAATAGGAATGTCAAGATCAATGAGAGATAGATCTACAAGCGTAGAAATAGCATCAGTTGGTAGTAAAGTTAATGGATCTCCTTAATGGTGACGAGTATATACTTGTAGAGGGCGAAACTAAAAGGAACAACAGGAGATGTGATATCACCTGACTTTGGTTAATAAGAGAAATAGGAACATGAACCAGCGTCGGGTCAGGCATATGTGCTTTGTTAGGTAGAGATTGCGCAAAAGAAGAAGTGGACTTCGAAACGGAGACATCAACGGAAATAAAATATCTTCTGAAAGAAGTATTATATCATTTGTAGTCTTTTTGAATCTTAGAATACCTAAGAAAAACACATTTTATAGATCTAAGTGAGCGTTTGTCTAACTCCAGGTGTGAAATCCTGTATGTAACAAACACAACTAAACACTCATTGAGGTAAATGAAAGTAGGTGTCATTTGGCGCAAACGACAAATAGGAATGTCTCCAAAAAGAACAAAACAGTAGAAGATATCCTGTTTATAAGATAGGACGTAGTGAGATCATCGTAAAATCAAAACGATTTTGGGACATTTATTTGAATCATAAGAGTATAGGTAACATTAAGGATATACACTCGACAACTTTATTTTGTTGAGATGTATGTGAATAAGAGGTTTGGTGAAAAATACTAATGATGCACAAAACTCAGCAATTTCAAGCTGAACTTACATGAAAGCATTATCTGTTTGAAATAAGTGAGTAAAAGCAGAAAATTAAGTTTTTATTTCTTTGAAATTTTTTTTGATTACATTTGGTACACGTGTCCTATTTTTAAGCAAGTCCAATAAGTAGAGGCCACAACTAGCTTTATAACCCAAATCAATTTTCTTCTTCGTTTACAAATCCTAAAAGATACAATGATAAGGAAAGAAGATTATTTTGCAGTATGAGGATTTAGCAATAGCACTAATTGATAGCAAATTAACTGGAAATTTTGATACATAAAGGACATTTTCAATAGATAATTGGGAAGAGGTCTAAACAACTCTTTCTCAACTAATACGACATTGACCACCATTTGCAATAGAGATAGATTTGAACTGAGATAAGGAAGTGAAAAGATAATAAGTAGTTGACATGTGGTTTGTAGTTCTTGAATCTATAACCTAGAAACTATCCTTAGATGTTAGTAATGCACCAATACCTTTTATGTTGGCATGAGAAGCAGTGGTAGAAGGCGGACTAGCTTGGAATTGGAGGAATCGAGCATACTCTGATGCTGGCATAGCAACTACCTCAGTAGTGTCCACATCCTCAGGGGTATTGTTGGTAATAGTAGCATTCTGAGCTCAAGCAAGTTTTCCAAACTTCTCCCTGCATGTCTTAGTAATATGATTGCTTCAACCACAATGTGCACACTTTCTTGTCCCATTACCACGACCATTACAATGACCATGACCATGCTAAGAATTGACTAGGGTGGAGGAATCAATGTAAACATTGGAAGTATCGGTGGAAATCCGTAGGACATGAGAAAACACTGTAGACAATTAAGGAATAGTATTCTCATCAAAAATCTATCCACAAATCTGAGAGGTCAGCTCGGGTTTCAGTGTAGAGAGAAGCTTGTCTATAGCCAGTTTCTCACGATATTCTCTCATCTTAGTGATGTTAGCAATCTATAGTTGATACACTTGTAACTCATCCAATGACACCCGAATAGAGGTGTATAATTCCTTAATCGACTGATCTCCTTGTTGGAAGTCAAAAAACTATTCATAAATCTCGACTGTATGAGATATGTTCTTTTCATGGTCATAAGTACTTTTGAAGGTATTCATATCTTCTTGGCCAAAGTAGTCATAAGGATACCATGGGTAATTTGTTCTTTCCTATTGTTTGCTAGTCAAGAAATAACTTCACAATCTTTTGCAACTAGTCATCATGTTGAGGATCCTTGACATCTAGAGAATAATGAATAATGTTGCGAATCTTCCGATGAGAGTCAAGAAAAACTTGTAAGGATTTAGACCATAATAGGTAATTTTTACCATTCAACTTGATAGATATGCTACTGATACTTAGTGTTCATTTATCATGTGAAATAGTAGAAGACGAGCAAGGCAGGTTACGTAGAAGTAGATAGACTGGCAGGAAACCTCACACAAGGGTTCTTACATCAACAGTGGTAGAGCACACTCTCCAAGATGAAAAGGGAAGCTGACGGCAAGCTGTAGAGGATTATTGGCCCTTGGATAGGAAGGGGAGAGCAGACAGAGGTTGAGAAGAAGCTGACGATGGGAGAAAGAGAACCTGGTTGCTAGGGAAAAGGGCCTGATGGTTGGCAGCACCAACAAGTTGGGCTGTCAATGGTAGCCTGTGCTGCTGCTACTTTTGGTGGCGATGGTTGTTGTTGCTTTCGTTCTTTTTTTTTTACCCTTAAAATCTATGCTTTGGTACCATGTTATTAGAAAGATTACTATTGCATTAACCTTAGAACAAGAGATTACACATGTACTTAAAGACAAATAAACATGTAAGGTAAATGGATATCCATTTACCCACTACTAGACAAACACTAATTCTAACACTTGTCATTTTCATTCAACCACAACTATCTTGTTCCGGTCTTCGCTCCAATTCCTTTAACTCAAGTTTTGACTTACCTCATTTTTCAAGTTGGATATTTCTTGATGTCTTACAATTGAAAGATCAAATTCATTCTTCCCTGTTGTTTTAAAGATGGTTATCTTGTAGAACATTGTTCTTTGTTTCCTTTTCTATACTTTTTGGCCCAATTGTGTGCTTTAGTTTGATAGCTCTTGACTTCTTTGCAGTACGACTGGATGCTGTATTTCAGAAGTATTTATGAAGATCCATGTTTCTCTAGACATTTTAGAGTCTAAATCCATGGTCTTCAATCCATGAAAACTCCAATCAAATTGGTTCTATCTAGTGCTTTCCCCTTCCATCCCTTGTGAGTTGAAAGCATTCTCCCATTTAGTACCTATTGCAATTATAAGAAAAATGCAATAGAACTTTGGATAAATTACAGTTTATTTTCCTTGATTATTTGCTTTTTTCCATTTAATACTTTAAACCTTTTTTTGTTACAATTTGTCCCTTTCAATTATGGTAAATTACAATAAACCTCTTTTTTTGATAAATAATGTTAAATTTTTGCATGGTTTAACTGTTTTACCTTCTATAATTTACCATTTTACGGTTAAATTATAGTTTACCTTCTTCAATTATTCGAATTTTGTAATTTGGTAATCTAAACGTTTTTTCGTTACAACTTGTTTCCTTCAATTATGGTAAATTATACTAAACCGCCTTTTTGAGTAAACATCGTTAAATTTTTGTTTTGTACAATCATTTGATCCTTAGTTACAAATAATTCTTTTCTCAGTCCTACGGAATCCAATCTAAACGTAATCCCTATAGAATTCTATTTTCCTCATCTACACCCCATTTGATTACAAATCTAAGTCGTCGACGTCCTTTTCTAAGGGTTGAGACCTTTGATTGAGATATATTTGATAACTATAGGGAAGAAGTTCAAGATCTTTTTGTGGTGTTGATAGAGTTTGAGATCATTAGTTTATCAAGAAAAAAGAGAAAAAAAGGTTTGGAAAAAAAGGAAAAGGAAGAAAATTTTGGTGGTAAAGTTAGATTTAGGATTTATGATGTAGGAAAATAGAAAAAGATGGAGAAGAAGAAGATGGGGAAGAAGATGAAATTTGTCTAAAAGAAATATTATAAAGATCATGTAATCCTTTAAAGCTGGACAAAATAATGTTTAACAGAGATAGTTGAGGGGACAAGTTATAATGAAAGAAAGTTTAGAATACTAAATTGAAAAACTCGAATAGTTAAAAAAGATAAATTGAAGATAGGAAGAAGGACAAATTTATTTGAAAGAAATATTAAAGTCTTTCAAACCTAACAGAAGGGATCTCGTTGTTTAATGGAGGTAGTTGAAAGAGATAAGTTGTAATGAAAAAATATTTAAGATACTAAATTGAAAAATACGAATAGTTAAGAGAGGTAAACTGTAATTTACCTTAGAACTTATTTTCCTTATCTCACACCTGAATCTGAGCATCTCCCATCAAACATACTTCACATGAAAGACATTGTGTGCTTTACAATCCTCCAGCAAATAGAGGTAGATGATCAATATATCATATGTTCCATAATGAAAACATGCTTTTATTTTAGGATCTTCTGCAGCCTCATTTGACCAGGCTTGGGTGCCATGGGGCACTTAATTCCACACTTATGCAGTGCTTCACCTACCGATTGTAGTTTCTTTTACTTGCCCAATAGGACTAAGCTTAGATTCGGTTTTTTCGTTTTTTGTTCACATCTGGACGTAAATCACATGACAACAATTTCACACAATAATGTGTTACAAACTCAATTCTGTTTGTCTACATGCTTAAAAAGACTAATCCCAAGCTGAAGTTCATTATTGTTAAGTGTGTTTAGTTTTTTATCAGTGTCTAACTAGTCGAACACTCTCTATAGGACCAAACTTAGGTGACAAAGTTTGGATTTTTCATTTTTGATTCACATCTGGACGTACGTTACATGAGAACAATTTCACACAATAATGTGTTAAAAACTCGTTCTGTTTACCTACATGCTTAACAAAACTAATCCCAAGCTGAAGTTCATTATTGTTAAGTGTGCTTAGTTTTTATCATAGTGTCTAACTAGATGAACACTTTCTATACATATAGATGCCTTGGCTCAGCTCCAAGTGAGCACATTAGATCGCTTCACGTTGAAAGCATGAATATCTCAATCTGAAAGTCAAAAAAAAAAAATCATGGGCTTATAGCAGAAAGAGTTTGGAAGTTATAATCTTTCTTCTGTTAATTTGTTTAGTGAAGTTGGAGTGCTAGTGTAAATATTTTCTGCAGGATGTTTCCTTTATTAAGGTCTGATACAAGTTATTTTTCAGGTCAAGTGTAAACATCTTCCATGGGAAATCGCATCCGAAACTGAACTTAAAGACTGTCAACCTGATGTAATGTAAGTTGATCTTTCTCTGTTCTCTTTTCTCGTCCTCTTCGCAGATATGGCATTGCCAGACGTTTCTCTACTTGCGACCGTTGAGTCATAAGCACAATTTGATATATAAAATGGACCTTATGATCAAGCTTATGTTTTTCTACTACAATTATAAACTTATACAACCTTTCCATCGACATGTGAGTTAAAAAGGAACTAAATATTACACTAAATAAAAAACAGCTCATATTGGTATGCTGAAATTGTTGCTTGTCATTTACATGGGTTGTGTAATTACATTAGAGGAAAAACTATATTTTTATGGAAAATCACAAATCATATTTATATTTTATGATAAAACTGTTGCCTGTATTTTCTCACCTTATATTGGGAAAATAAAATTATATTGCAGACATGAGTATCTGAAGCATTTATTGGTGCTGCTTCTATGTTTTTCTTGCTTGCTTATATCGTGACCAAATTTTTCGTTCATCAATGTTTATCATATATATTGGTTATAGTAATATTTTGTTTTTTATTCTTTAACAGCTTGGGTGCAGATGTAATTTATAATCCTTCTTGTGTGCCACATCTTGTTCGGTTACTTTCCTTGTTTTTGGTGAGGAAGACGTCTCACCTATCCAAAAGGAGATCTACCCATCTAAATGGATTTGAATTTAGTGGGGTGCACAAAAACACTAGTAGTCCCTCAAATGAAGGGAACAAAGGTCTGACTGCTTATATAGCTACAGTCATACGAAATGTCGAGACGTTTAATTACTTTCTGAAGGTAGCCAGGGAAGCTCACCTTACGGTTGTTGACATAACAGAAACAAACAAGCCTTTGAACTTGATGCCTTATATGTTATCTTATGACCAACTTAATATTCGATTATTTAAACTTTTCTTCTCAGGTAATTGATTCAGTAAAAATATCAGTATACATTTTTATGCATTCAGTGATACGAAGTCTGTTATTTTTGGATGAATTTGGTTGTATAGGGTTCGCTTACTCTACTCTTCTTTCTATCTGTTTGTTGGATTTGATTAGTGTTTTCCATTAAAATACCATGCAAACTTTTCGTAGTAGGTGGATTTGTTTCGTATTTTGCATCAAATTACCATGAAGACTTGTTATTGTAGGTCGTTTGCTACACCAACAGAACAAGTCATTAATTTAAGTTGTTCTTGTCGGTTTGTTAGCCATTCCAGCAATGATGGAGTTAGAAATTGAATTAAGGGGGGGACTAACTTTTACATATTTATGATGCAGTTATATAGAGTTTTAAAAAAAATGCTATCTTAATGAATATAAGAACGTTTCTTAGAAAAATATGGTATATTCAATTGTTTAAAAAAAATGTTATCTTAATATGGTATCTTAATAAATCTGTCATTTAGAAATTCATGACATTTACATTTATTCATATGCAAATTCAATGGTTTTAAAGCAACATTCACTAGATTTCAAGGTTATTAGTTTCAAAATTAAAATGTAATATGTAGATTTTAATCTACATCAAACTCTATCAAATATATATTAAAATTGATATTATTTAGAAACTCATAACATATAAATGTATTCATATACAAATTATATGATTCTCTATGAGTTACTACAAGTTATAATAAATATATGTTAAATTATAACAGACTTTATTTCACACATCTAATAAATCACATGGTTTTTAAAAAAAATATCATATTACAATAGAATCCAAATTCAAATTATGATATAAATAATATCATTAGAAAAGTACATTTACCAAAGACTCTTGATATGTGGTTAAGTGAATTTTCTATATGCATTGGTAAAAAATTCATTTTCTAATCTACACTTGCAAATATCAAAAAAAAAAACACATGAGTGACTACTAGAAAAGTCATCTAACAATACAAGATTTAAAGCAACACAAGATAAAATCAAAATATATTGGTGGAACGTAGAGGCATGAAAACCTACAAATCTAAGGTTATCACAACATCGATGTCAAAGGTCAAAATCACAAAACAATGTGATGCACTAAACCACTTGTGTATGTAATGCCACACAAAACTCAAAAATCCACAAGAAAATCAACTCAAAATCTATTGAAAACCTCAGAAATCATCATGCATATAAGTTATCAAGATATGAATTAAAAAATCACATTTAAATCCATTGAAATCTCAACGTAACCACAAATCTGTCAAAAACGTAGACAAGTGACGCACACCTCAAATATGCAAGGATAATGTGTCAAATAGACCGTAGATCTCATTTCTGCAACTCACCCCAAAATCCATCTAAGAGCAAGCATGTAAAACTTTAAAACATGTATCTCAAGTAACTCTACACATTCTACCAAAACTAAGTACACTGTGTTTCTCAAATATCAAAGCCATAATGATCGAAAACATAGAAAATATGATGTATGTTATCATAAAAGCATGTATCCAAAATTTTATAACTCTACTAAAAGCTTGAGACAACATAGAGCACTTAATTCTTTTTGAGTAGCTCAAAAAGCATCATTTGATCCTATATACTCAATGTGCGCACCTGACAACTAACAGTACTTGCATATGGTATTGCATATAGAACATCCCGACAATACACACACACACACACACACAAATGTGTTGTATCAATTGTCTACTTTAAAACGTTACCAGAAATGACGCATATACATATCACGCTCTAGTCAACTCTCACAGGGTATAAACTATTGGCATCCTTGGTACTCAGGTGTGACCATGCCGGTGGAACCCTGCACGGCTCTCCTAGGTGCGTGTAAGCACACGAGGAGTCTCGATACGGTCATGGCGAAGATAGTGAATTCGGAGAAGAAGACTAGGCTTGGAAATACCAAGGAAAGATAAGAAAAGGATAAGGAAAAGGAACCGCTACCTAGACTTTTAATGGAAAGATGAGGAAAACCAAACACAAAGGAAAAATCAAAAGAAATCAAGGTAAAGAAAACATATGCATGCTCCATGCCTAATGGATATAGTACACAAATCAATGCGGGCTAGAGAAAGGGTAAGGATTCTTGTTACGCATGGGAAAGGGGTTAGGCATCCCCATACGCCTGAGGAACTTGGTCTTTTTAGGTTTCCTGCTTGTTAATGGTCTATTATGTGTATGCTTGTCTACTCTAAATGCACATGCTTAAGATGATCGTGAAAACATGCCAAATCAAAGAGAAGAAATGAAAAAAAAACTTATATCCAAGGGACAATGTAAGCATTGCAAATGCAACTTTACTGTACGTCCATGGGCGACGAAGAAAATCGTGCAAATCAGGAATACTTGGAAAGCACCATGCAAAACAGCAGAAACTTAAGAAATTCGAGAAATTCAAAAGAGAGAAAATAATCCTCATTCATGTCATTGTTGACATTGTTAAGCCTATTAGTGTACACCCTTGGGCGATGGAAAACCAAATCAAATCAAAATCGTGAAAGTTGGAAGAAATTCAGAAAACGATAAGAAAATCAAGTTTGAAATGAGTTGAAAATGTGTGCATGATGTAAGGAAGAAGGCATGAGAAAATATACATGAAAAAGGGAACAAAATGTACAAAATGCATGTGTGAGTGAAAAATGTAAATTCTAAGGGCTTCTGTGCAAAATTCACATGTTTTAAACAATGGCTGAAATTTTGAGGCTAAATCATCAAAAATACATCGGAAAACACATTTTATGTAATTTTGAAGAAATTAGGGGTCAAATTGCAAAACTGTGTATTTTTGGTCAAATTCAAGATCTCTAGGGTTCAATTTGCAATTTTGCCAATAAAACATGTGTTTAATGCAATTCTGAAGTTATTCAAGGTTAAATGTGCAAGAAAAAGAGTTTATCTTTGAAAACAGGAAATTTCAGGAACTGACATACAAATTTACCCTAGAAAACATGCATTCAGTGAGAAATCATTGAAATTCAGGTCTAAAATGCAATTCTGGACACATTTGAGCAAATATTTAAATTTTTAGGGTTTAATTTGCAATTGTGACAGAAAATCATGCATTCAGAACAATTTTAATAAAGTTCAGGGCTTTTTATGCAAAATACTGGACCTGAAGATGAATTAAAAGCAAGTTAGGGGTTTATGTCAAATTTTAAAGCTTGAAAAATATTGCCAAGAATGTATAGGGGACACACTGCAATATTTCAAAACAAACATTATTAAAATGATTTTAAAAACATGTGTAAGGAGCTAAATGCAAGAAACAAGGACCTACGTGTAAGGAAAGTAAAGAATCAGAAATTTATTCAAAGGAATACTATTTTTTATTTTATTTTTAAAAACACATGCGACGACCGTCGACGATAGAGCCTCATCGTCGACGACCGTCTAGGATGCCCTTCTAGGGCATCCCAATTCCTGATCAGGCATCAAAGTTCACTAGGAGCAAGAAAGAAGAAAGGGGGAGAGATCTAGCAGCTCCGATCAAGGGCTAGATCGTCGAAATAGGCTACCCACCCCCTTCACCGTCAACACGGCTCCGGTGACGACGTCGGAGAAGAAGACGACTCCAGGGCAGCGACGCAGTGTCTCTGGGCTACAGGAGGGCTGAAGGCACGGAGAGTATGATTTTCCTCCATCTGGAAGCAAGAATCACGCCGTTCTTCCTCCTCTCGACCAAGCTCCAGTTGTGCTCCATCCACGGCGACTGTGAAGGTGACTCAAGGCTTGAAACGAGGCGCTGGTGCTTCCGGTGAGTTGGGGTAGATCAGAGGTTCGTTTTCTAAGGGTCGGAGAGGCACTGCGAAGAGTGGAACGCTCAATTGTGACTGCACAGTAGTCTTCTTCCCCGACGACGACGACTGCGTCGCTGACGAGCGGCACTTGATGGCCTCCTGAGGGCTTGAAACAGTGTCCAGATGGATGGAGAAGCAAGGGGAGACTAAACCTAAGAAGATCGAGCACTCTAGGGCACGAATCATCCATTGAATTCGTGCCCTCACCTACGTCGCTAGAAAATGCGTTTGGTGACCTCTGAAAAACCTGATTCTGACCAAGGCAGCCACCTGGTGTTGCTAGAATCGATTGGGGAAGATGGACGAAGACCTAGGGAACCAGAATTGAGAGAAATTGAGGTCTAATGGAAGCTTACCTGAGCTGGCAGTGAATATGACCGTCGGAGGTCGCCGGAACTCGCTGGAGATAGCCTGGAACTTGAGTTTTCCTCCTCTTTGAGCTTCCTCTTTGATCTAAGACCTCTCTGGTTGAGAGAAATCTCCTTGGTGGCTCTTTTGTTAATTTTTCCAAGTTTTTCTCTCTCCTTTCTCCTCTTTTTTCCCCTTTTTTCTCTTGCAAATGGGAGAGGGGGGTATTTATAAGCTTGCAAATGGTTAGGGTTGTTAGGGTAGTTTGTTATGGTTAGTTAGAGGTTGTTTAAAGTTGTTACATGTTGTTCTAGGTTGTTATGATGAAGGTGAGAAATAGTTAGGTTTGTTTTGATGGTTACAAGTTGTTATGATGAAGGTGGGAAGTGGTTAAGTTTGTTTGGGTGGTTAGAGGTTGTTATAGGTTGTTATGATGGAGTGGGAAGTGGTTAGGGTTTGTTTAGGTGGTTAGATTAGGGTTTTGATTAATTTTAGATTTTGGATTTGATTTAGGTTGGTTTGAGGGCTTTGAGTTAGTTTTAGGGTTTTGAACTAGGGTTTTGGATTAGGCTTGGGATTTTGAATTTGATTTAGGTGGGTTTTAGGATTTTGAGTTAATTTTAGGGTTTTGAGTTAGTTTTAGGATTTTGGACTAAGTTTGGGATTTTAGGCTTAGGGTATAAGTCTAGGGTTAGGGTTTTTAGGCTGGATTTTAGAGTTAAGTCCATTTATAAGCATATAGGGTATCTACATCAGGCAACCTAGGAAAATCTAAGCCCCTAACCCTGCCAGTACACAAGTCTCTTTGCTTGGGCCACTTAGGGACTCTCACCCTTAACCTTGCCAGTACTCAACTCATAATTTCAACCTAGGCCTCCCATGTAACTCACTAGAGGTGTCAATGTCTATGGTCCGCCAATACGATCCTCTAACACTCTTAGCTCCTAAACCTCAGCCTCAGTCCTATTGGTCCACAGACCTCAACTTCCTTGGCTTCTTGGTCTTTACAAATAAAAATTAATAGAAAACATTCGAAAATTCATTTCTAATAAAAACCAAAACACAATTAAACACAACGACTATAACTTCCTGTTGTACAAGACAATACATGCAACTCTCACATGCGACTAATATGTGCAGGTCACCTGTGTTAGAGAAATGTGCCATCAAGGCACCTGTGATCCAAAACAATTTGCTTAACACACAATGACAACCCAAACAAACTTCCATTTACTAGCAACCTTAGAGAATGGAAGGAAGGCATAAAGCACAATTAAAAGTTTAAAATAAGAATTCTTAATAATTAATAACATTAATTCTAAAAGTAAGAACCACAAACAATCTTTTCAAACTAGAGCCTCACAGTAAGTTCCACTGACAATCATACTTTTGGACATTAAACTCATCCTATAGCATCAATATTATACATCAAATCAAAGGTCTTGAAGTTTACTTTAAAAATAAGACAAACTCAGGGAAAATTGACATTCAAAGCTCAAGTTATACCCAAAAGAAGACACAAGTGTCGTTCTGGAAACAGAATCCAATAGAAAACTACAACACTAATCCCTATGGTTAGGGTATCAATTACGCCTAGAAAATTCCATACCATATACCAAATTTAAGATTTTCCAATTATTTATTCAATGCATCTAGAATCACTAATTAAAATCCGATAATCATAACTCTAGATATGATCAAACAAAGGTTGAAGGGTTACACCGCAACTAAGTTGCAGCAAGTTGACCTTGTTTGAGAACCCATTAAAAATCTATCAATCATGTTTGAATCAAGCTCTTAAATTTAAGAATTCCAAAATGAAACTAAGAATTTAATGAATAAATTTCTAAATCATTCTCTCTACAAGGTGTGTACCTTGTTAAAACTCATGAACCCAAATCCAACATCAACAGTAGTCCATGCCTTGTTGGAGCTCTGATCATGGTCAACAAACTATCTTCCGTAGGAGTTGTTCCACCACTAATGAGGAGAAAATGGCCAGAAATTCTCTAGTTTAGCCCAGCCAAGCTCCAACCACTCCATCACTCTATCAACACCAAAAACCAGCCTAAGTTGCACCAAATCCACAACCAATTCAGCTTCACAATAGTAGCCTCATCGTCGGATCAAGCCCTCCAACGAGGACAGGTAGCAGCACGCTGGCGATCGTCCTCCTTTCTTCATTTTCTCTTCACACTCATATACACAGGTTTCTATCCTCTCACATTTTCATGTTCTCTCTTCTTCTTCTACTTATCTTAATTCATTTCTTCTCTTATATGCATGTTAAAATTGAACCAAGTCTTGCCACGACCTGATGGTAGTTTTGGTTTAATTATTATTGTTAAGGGTAAATTACATGAAGATCCATTAAATAACAAAGCTCATCAATGCTAATATCCACATACCAAGTCAATGAAATCACCCAATCAAATCTTACACGACACTAGCACAAAGATCCAATTGGCATTTACCACATCGATTTCAACTTAAATTCTAAAAGATCATAATCAATCACCTCTACATAAATCAATAATGATCATAATAATCCAATTAATATTAAAACTAACGTATCTTTAGTTGGATACAATCATAAGTCACAAGTCTTACTTAATGTCTTATATAAATAATTCTTCGCTCATAACACGTGTTAGAAGGATGCTAATTGGGATACTAAACTCCGACTCAAAGCTCATTACACTCTA
>JAMKQA010001773.1:0-85829 GCA_024699735.1 Posidonia australis | reverse complement strand
TCACCTTAGCCGATGTTCAAGGCATGCTCCTCAATTATGAGGTACGTCTTCATAAATATTCTCAGCCACTAGCTCATGTTGCCTCTAGCAATGTTTCCTGTGGACGAAGACGTGGCCAGTCGCTGGGAGGACGAGGTAATCGACCCAAAATCCAGTGCCAAGTATGCAGCAAAAATGGGCATTCTAAACTCAACTGTTTTAAAAGACAGGACGTTCAGACTCTTGCACCAACAAAGTCACCTCCTCCAAATGCCAACTTCGTTTACAGAGGAGAAACAATCTCCAATCCTGCACTCTGATATCCAGATTCTGGTGCAACGCACCATGTCACCAATGATTTAAATACTCTCTCCATAAGTACTCCATATGCAGGAGCCGATCGACACCCTCACTGTCGGTAATGGAAATCAACTACCAATTACCCATACAGGAACTGCATCAGTAGCCACTGATAATGGTAAAGCATTCTTGAATGACACATTAGTTGTGCTTGGAATTACCAAAAATCTATTATCTGTCTATCGATTTTGCAACGACAATCCTCTAAATATTGAAGTTGATAACAATGGTTTTTCAATTAAGGATCGGAGAAAGCAGCATCCAGTACGGCGGGGCCTTGCTAGACGGTCTCTTTATCAGTTGCCTTCACAAAATCCAGGAAAGTAAGCTCTATCGGCGGTGAGAGCATCCATGGATACGTGGCATATGCGTTTGGGTCATCCACACACTCAATGCACACTTTTCATTGTTGCTACAAATCGATTACCAATAAATGATAGTCAATTAAATTTTTCCAATGCTTGTTGTTATGGAAAGCATCACAAAGTTCCTTTTCAGCTTAGCACCTCTATTGAACATGAGCCATTGTCTTTAATATTTACTGATATTTGGGGTCCAAGTCCGATTGCATCTAAATGTGGTTTTCGCTATTACATTCATTTTATTGATGCAAGCACAAGATATACATGGCTATATCCATTAATCAATAAATCTGATGCTCTTCCTACCTTTATTAGTTTTAAAGCTCAAGTTGAAAAATGGTTGGGAAAAAATATTAAAATTTTACAAAGTGATAATGGAGGAGAATATATTGCATTTCGCAAATTTCTTCAAGAAAATGATATTGAATACAGATTTTCGCGTCCTCACACCCATGAACAGAATGGGATGGCGGAGCGGAAGTATCAACACATCGTCGACACAGGACTTTCTCTATTAGCTCATGCAAATCTATCTAAGGAATTCTGGCCCAACGCATTCCAAACAGCGATTTATTTGATCAATCGGTTATCTCTACCACAGAAGGTCAATCCACTTGAAGCACTTTTCAAATCAAAACCTGATTATCATTTTCTCAAAGTATTTGGGTGTAGATGCTATCCAAATCTGAGACCATATCTTTCCAATAAATTTAATTATCGTACCACGGATTGCATCTTCCTTGGATCATAAAGGCTATATTTGCTATTCCCCAAAACATAGCAGAATCTATATTTCTCGTGATGTTATATTTAATGGAAAAGATTTTCCATTAAATAAGAAGATTGACGGTTTGACCTCTATGCAAGAAGATATTCACAATACAGGTTTAGTAAATCTAATTATTATACCTCACATGTCTTCTCCAATGGCTATGAAAGAACGATCCAATATTGATCGAAATGTTCATAGTGGTGACTCACCTACCTCTAATGAATCTGTCTCATCCTCAAAGAATACAACTGCAACAGATTCCTTATCATCTACTGAAAATGTATCTTCCGAAAATCATTCTACACCAGCTGAGAATCTTCCTCATGGTACAGATAGTCGACCGGTGACTAGAGCATCAAAAGGGATATATAAGCCTGATCCCAAATATGCACTTAAGGTTCAAAGAGGTCATGATACACCCAGCAATGTTAATCAAGCTCTTAAAGATCCTAAGTGGAAGCAAGCCATGCAAGAGGAATATGATGCCTTACTCAAGAATTCTACGTGGTGTTTGGTACCTCCTCCACCACATGCTAATGTTATTGGAAGTAAATGGGTATACAAAGTTAAAGAAAGGATAGATGGATCGGTTGAACGATTCAAAGCAAGACTTTTAGCTCAAGGCTTTGCTCAGAAATATGGAGTCGACTAGAAAGAAACTTTTAATCCGGTTATCAAACCGATTACCATTAGAGTGCTTCTTAGTCATGCCTTTAACTGTAGCTGGGATATGCAACAATTGGATGTATCAAATGCATTTCTTCATGGGGAATTAAATGAAGATATTTATATGCATCAGCCTCCGGGTTTTTTGAATCAGGAATTTCTAAAACATGTATGCAAACTTCAGAAATCATTATATGAGCTCAAGCGGGCTCCTAGAGCTTGGTTTAATCGTATCAAGGATTTTCTACACACTATTGGATATCAAGAATCCAAATGTGATGCCTCCTTGTTTATAAAACATCATAAGAATACAGTTACTTATGTTCTAATCTATGTGGATGATATTATTATTACAGGATCATCCTCTCAAGTTATCCAAGACACAATTGATTCACTAGTAAATATGTTTGCCTTAAAGGACTTGGGTGATCTTCACTATTTCCTTGGAGTTGAGGTCAGTCGCACCAAAGATGTCCTACATCTCTCTCAATCAAAATATCTAGTTGATATTTTGAAGAAATTTAAACTTGATGAGGCCAAACCTTGCAAAACTCCTATGGCGACTACTACAAAATTGACACAATTTGAAGGAGAAATATTGAAAAACCCCACAAAATATAGTAGCTTAGTTGAGACATTGCAATATTTATGTATCACGAGACCGGATATATCGTACTCTGTTAACAAAGTATCCTAGTTTTTGAAAACTCCTACTGTTGAACACTTTAAAGCAACAAAGAGAATTGTTCAATATCTCAAGAAGACGATAAATCATGGATTGCGCTATCGTCGAGCAAGCTCTCCTCTACTGCAGGCTTTCAGTGACTCAGATTGGGGTGGTGACCTCGATGATCGACGATCTCAATCTGGATACTGTGTATTCTTTGGGAAAAACCTCATCTCATGGAGTTCTCGCAAACAACATGCGGTCTCAAGATCTAATACTGAGGCAGTGACTCGTACACCTATCCTTGCCGCCTGTGAAATACTGTGGTTGCAGTGTCTTTTTCAAGAGCTTCATATACCTTATATTACACCTATTCTATGGTGTAATAATATTAGCACCATACATCTTGCCAGGAATCCCATTTTGCATTCTCGCTCAAAACATTTTGAGATAGACTTGCATTTTCTTAGAGATCATGTGAAGAGGCACAATTTTCGGATACAATATATCAACTCTAACCAACAAATCGTTGATCCATTTACGAAACCTGTCTAGTCACAACCTTTCTCCATTTTCTGCTCCAAGCTGTCGTTGGGTACCCCACTTCCAACTTAAGGGGGACTATTAATCATACCTTTAATAGATCTTCCAAATATAGAGATTGAATATTTAAAAATCAATTACGTACGTTATGATTCCTTGTACAATATTTCCTTGTATAGATTCCAAGGAATTCCTTATATATGTATATGTATACCTCTATTTATCATCATTAAAAATATTGCTCTCTCCACTCATCTTCTCCAACACTTCCATCCATTTCATCTATTTTGTTATCTATGTGATCTGGGTCTTGACGTGCCAAGAAGTACGAGGGATGGGAGCATTGAACTCTTGGCATTGCAAAAAGTCTCAAGAAAGCAAGCTGCATTGACATGTCCAACAGCATAAGCCGCAGGAGCTCTTTTGCAAGTAACATGGGATGTGCCAGACAACAAAACATTCCCTCTCAACAGCAGTAGGTCTTCTCTTCAATTGTTCTGATTATGTTACCTATAACCAGTTTTATGGGTTTTTCTTTTCTGTAGATTAGATGTTTGTGACAAAATAATATTCAATTCATGGGTTCTTCACTTCCATGCTTAAAATTGGGACTGGTTTCAATCTACCTGTTATCACACAGAAAAAAGGATGGTTTGATTTCATGGTTTCCATGCAAGAAAAGGGTACCCAACTGATAAATGAAAGAATGATATGATAAAGCCTTAGCGTAGTATGTTTCTGGCTTTACAGCAAAAGAAGAAGAACATTGGCATAAAGAAGAAATGCATTAGGCATCTTTACTCCATTTATAATTAACGGAGCAATACGGAACCACGTGAACACCTTCTACCTAAAAGTAGACTTGCAAGAGGTTGGGAGTTGGGGCAGGCATGAAGATTACGGCTCCAAGTCCTACATCTACATACCTCTTCCTTCAAAATAATAGAAGGCTTTTGCAAGAATCAAAAAGTTTGAGAATCCAATACAGCAATCTAATCTATATATGGTTTTAACCGCCACAACTCATGTTATGTCTAAAAGAAGCTGCGCATAAACATCAAATAACGATGGATTTAAAAATGAACATCACCGTGATTCCCAAAAAAAAAAAAATCATCACGTAATGAATGGTAAAATATGTCTGAATAATCTCATTAAGTGGTCCATTATTTACGCAACCTTAACAAAATGATCGGAAGTCTGTGAGCTTTAGAAAAAAATATATGCTTTTATATTGATGATAATTTAGCACATAAGAATCCCTCAATACAAGAAAAAAACCTCATTATTCAGCCACCCAGGCACAGTTCTCACTTGTAATAGCTGTAACTTATTCTAGTATACGTTTGCTTAGGCTCTGCGTCAGAGCAGGTATCTTGTAATACCAGTATTAAGCGTTCAGTAAATTATTGTGAGTTAATTGGTGATCTCATAGCTTGGCCCTCTGAAGTTCTAACTTTGCTATGGTTCCAAGATGGACTTCATCAGGGCCATCGGCAATTCTTAATGTCCTAGCAGTAGCCCACAAGTGTGCTAGAACAGTGTCAGATGACAAACCAGCAGCACCATGAACTTGCATCGCCATGTCAAGCACTTTCAATGCCATAGTGGGTGCGGATACCTGTGCAAGTTGGGATTTTAACAATGCATTATTGTGGGATTTTCAATCTTCATTTTCATTAATTTTGTGTTAAAGTACAAACAATGTTAAGATTTCATTGCTATACTGAATCCACCTCAATTTTCCACCACCATGTTAGCACATAATGGGTTCGAGGACAATTTCATACCTTCGCCATGGCAAGTGCTCCTTGAGCTTTCTTATTCCCAAGCCGATCAAGCATGTCTGCTGCCTTCAGAACCAACAGCCTTGTCTTCTCCAGTTCAATCCGACACTGAAGGAAAATATTACATAAGCAAGATAAAATTAGTTCAATCCGACACTATGAAGGAAAACATTACATAAGCATGATAAAATTAGTTCAATCTGACACTCTGAAGGACAACATTACATAAGCATGATAAAATTAGTTCAATCCGACACTCTGAATGAAAATATGACATAAGAATGACAAGAATTTTATTAATATGTTCTAAAAAGATTGTGCACTTGAAAGGCAAGTATAAATAGCAAACACAATCGACTAGGATGCTGGGGGCATCAGTGAAAACTTGATGTTGTTAAAGAAGCAGAACATATCTTAAGTCCTATTTGAAACCAAAGAATTAAACAACACGTGTCGGCGAAATATCGCCAACACATACGTGTCGAACTATGAGTTAACTAACACAATTTACAAGTGTAAATAGGGAAACACCATATGTTGGAGTTGAACATTGACTCGTATCAAAGTGTTGTGGAGTGTCAATTAACTCCATTTTTTACACTAAGTTTGAATAGTATCGACCGACACACCCATTAAAATTACCAACACATACCAGAGTTTCTTTCCTTTTCATTTACTTCTTTTCTTTCATGAGTTCCTAACTTCCTCAAGATCTCTTTTATTTCTTTGTAACCTGGTGGCTTGCTGCAAACGTGAAGTAAAATCAATAAGTAAAATCAATATACCCATATATATATGGTAAGACCCTCGTGGACTCTGCGAAGTAGCAACGTTTGGAATGGTCTTCAATTAGATTCTACATCTTCAACACTAAAGTATTCTCTTACTTTACTTTCTCTCCATATTAAATGTTGTGAGAGTTATTTATTTTAAATATATACTAAATATTTTTAAATATGATTTATACATTTATTAAGTATTTTTAAGATATTTGTATTAAGTTTATATAACACATCTTAATGTGATACATGTTTAGAAAGTGGATCTAAGGTAACGTTTGGTAACGCTTATGGAAAAACAGATTATTTTCATAAGCAGCGTTTTTCAAAAAGTTAGTCTTCACAGTTTTTTATAATCAACTTATTTGACAGTTTTTATGCACAAACAAAAAGATAACTTAATGAAATAATCTGACGTAAAAAAAACTATTTCATTCAGTTTTTCAGAAATAAATACTTTTTTTCATAAGTTAGTTCTAATAATCGTTACCAAACGGACTCTAAATAAACTTAGCTGTAGATTATTGCTTACTTTAACTTATCTAAGAGTTTTAAATCAAAATTTGAAGTTTTTTTTATCATTTTCATGAACTTCCGTAAATTTACCACGTTTCCATTAATATTTCAACCGATGTTCGATGTGTTTCCGATTTTTGTCGAACCAAAGTTTGACACAACCAACATTTAACACTATGTTTGAAACTACGTTTGGAATTGCAACTTTTAAGAAAAAGTGCTTTCCAAGAAAAAAAAATAGTTTCAAATGGATCTTTTACCCTAAGTTTTTTTTCAAAAGTATTGGTCAACTTTTCTGTGATTTTCAAAAGGAAGTTGATAAAAAAACTATTAAAATTTGTAATTCCAAAAGCAATTTCAAACAAAACCTAATCTGACCATGTTGTTGTGGCATGTAATGGCTCGAAACTTGTAGGAAAATGAAAACAAAAACAAACCTGTCCAAAGTACATACAACCAATAATATATTAAAGGAGCCCCCCTCCCCTCAATGGACCAGACATTATTAATGTCCTAAATTTTCCTTTATAAAATTACTATTTAGCCAAACTTGAATGATTTAACTAATACGAAATTACCAAAAATACTCAATTTTGTTTAAATTTCTAATTGCATTCTTTCCAAAATTAAAATGAAAATCTCATTTCTATCATGATTGATCTCAGCAAGACGAAATTAACAGAAAAAAAAAGGTCAATTCTGTTTAAATTTGAAATCTGAAATTTTCCCTAAATTAAAATTGAAATCTCATTACTGTCAATATGAAATCTCAGTAATTTTCCTAATGTATAATTAGAAACTTAATTACAAATCTCCATGTTTACAAGCTTTCTTTCTTAATTTAGTTTAAATTTCAAAATTGAAATCTTCCCTAATTAAGATTTGATATTTACAGTAAGTGCAATCAAAATTATTATCCCTAAAATTACTCAATCCATTCACGTAATTTCTTACATGACTATGTGCAGTCTACACGTGTATTTCACTAGTTGGAATTACCAGAACAGGAAACAAGAAGGGATACATGAATGTTAACTTACAAATGCCAACAGGAAATGTATCAACTATAAAATAATTTAGTTTCAGTCAAGAAAAAGGAAAGATGACTCAGCCAAGAAAAAAAATTCATAAAGAGATCATGAGATCTTGAGAAAATTAGGAGAAATGTAATGAAGTCGTGTATTTTTCAGTGAAACTTTTAGGGAGCATGCAAGTTGTAACACCAAAATTTAAGTATGTTACATTAAAATTTCACCAATACATGGAATATATCCTTCACCTTGTTTAGACAGGTTAAGAGGTAATCTTTTGTACAAAAAATGTAAATGTTTCAATATGGTTTCTGAAATATAACATGCAGCCTTAACATTCAGTTTCTGCTCTGTTTAATTAACATGTTTTAACATAAGTTTCTGACAACCATAAAACATCTAATAATAACGGTTATAGACAAATCTATAATGCAGACTATTCACTATCAAGACGCTGTTCAAATTATTAATTTGCTAAGAGAAGTAAGAAAGCTAGAGGAAGCAGGACCAAGTTAATGCTGCAAGTGAACACAAGGTTCCCAAGATGTAAGACTTCTGACCTAGTATCTTGCCTGTTTTTCACTGATGTAATATAATGTTGAAAACGATTTATGCATAAAATATCTAAAATATACTTGAAAGGATCAAATTCAATACCTTAGCAAGGTCAGACAAAAATGATCCTTGTTCTGCAATGAACTTTCCAAATACCCTCCTATTAAGAGCCCTTTCTACCATCATCTGCATGCCACGTTCTGCAGCACCTATGAGTCTCATGCAATGATGTAATCGGCCAGGGCCAAGCCTTCCCTGTAAAAGCAAAAGGAGGATGGTAAAAAGATGTGCAGGATTTTTATAATTTAGCTCTTTAGTTACAAGAAACTCACTTGAGCAATTTCAAACCCACGTCCTTCTCCAAGAAGAATGTTACCCAATGGTACCCGTACATTTTGGAAAGAAACTTCTGCATGACCATGAGGTGCGTCGTCGAATCCAAATACCATTAGTGGTCTTTTTATTTGCACTCCAGGAGTTTCAATATCCACCAGAATCATGGATTGCTGCTTATGCTTAGCGGCACAGAAATCAGTTTTCCCCTGCATATACTAAACATTTAGATAGAGAAATCACAATGCAATTAGAAGAAAATGTCAGTAAACTCACCATCACTATTAGAATCCTACACCTGGGATCCATCGCTCCACTAGTCCACCATTTGGTTCCATTGATAATATAGGAATCCCCATGCCTGTTAGGATCGTCGAGGAATTATATTAAAGAAGGAACCTTGGAAGTACATGAGCTGTAGACATTTATGACATCTTCCCCAAAGTCAACAATTCCTCAAGTCTTTGATTGGTTATTTAAGCTTATTATTGATCTCAAAGTTGCCAACCAAGAGAAGATGAAAATGAAACTAAATATACGCTACAACATTAGAATCGTATGCAGAAGTGCATGCTTAAGGAGAAAAAGGAGAATATATGTAATCATGAAATATTAGCACACCTCTTAATGGAACATTCAATATTGGTGGCATCGGAAGATGCAACTCGTGGTTCTGTCATTGCAAATCCTGATCGAATAGTTCCTTCCAGTAGAGGAATAAGCCACTCCTTTTGCTGCTCCTTGGTGCCATATCTCAACAGTACCTAGTGGTAGGACACAAACTGATCAGGAGTCTACTGATGCTCTTCCAACCTAGTAAATTGATGCCATAATCGATCTATAAAACATCATATATGTACTACATCACTATTATTACTGAAACAAACAGTCATGCAGCTCTTCTGGCTTCAATGATATTAAATCAAACTACAAATAATCAAATATGCACTACATAATTAATATTACTTAATCACATTGTAAACATCAATCCTGCACCTAATTTCTAGAGGAGCCACCTCCTTTCTTGACCATTCAGTTGATGTTTATTTTTTTGCATAAAGGTTAGAGAAACCGAATAGTTATTACAATTCTGCTAAGGAACATCGTAACATATATAAAATAGGAATAAGGGTTCCTCTTCTCTCTAAATTTGTATAGCCATGCCCTTCTCAGTATTCAGTAAAGGTTCTTTCTTCATATCTCTTCCTCTATTATTCACTTAAAGTTGTACACATAAGCAAGAGATATGCATCATGTAATGTACATTATTGGCAATAATTTCTATTTTTCTTTCTTATAAAATGAATAATCTCAATCAAATGTTTCATATTTCTTCTAGTCAACATGGATAAGTTGCCCTGCAAGTTAAATTCATTTATTGTGAATTTCTGATTGAGAGTTTTATATTTATTTTTAGCCATCAAAAGGAGGATTTTATTTCAAGATTCCATGTAAAAAATTATTGAAAAGGCTTATCAAGATGATAAATCCGAAAGTGAAACAAAAGAAAGAAAGATGCTAGATATTAGCTCATACGGGTATTTGTTTGTGTACTTCTCACCCAATCTCTCTCTCTATATGTATGCATAAATATGAAATTAGGATACTCAACAGAATAAATTCACATTATTCTCAATCTCTCTCCCTTCTGTCATGGTACCACGGCAACCATCCAAACTCTTGACACTGATCATCACCGCTGCCACTTTGCATTCTATAAAATAGTGTAAATTGTTTATTTATCATCAAAATGAATATTTAACATGAACCACTAGCCATGGCTTAAGCAGGTTTGAATTGTTGTTTTTGAAATTTTCTTAGGTACCAAATAGCCAATGCCTTAAAAGCTAAGCTGTGCTGTAGTTAGATGACACTTTATAACTATATTTGGGTTGTGACTTGTGAAACAACAATTCAACTGGACAGATGAACTTGAGGTATATTTTCAAGAAAATTTATTATGTGATTTATTTATTTATTTTGCATCCCAACTTCCACACCGTATCCATCATTGTTGTGATAATAATATTAATAAAAATAATAAATGAAGCCAGATTAAAGACATTGTCATGCACCACAAAATAAGAGGGAAATATCAAATCAAATTCATAAAAAATGAATAGTTCACCACAGCATTCAGGAAAAAAGCATGATCCAGAGTAACAGAAAGCAAGCACCACATTGGTTGGTTCACCATGAGAATTATTACCTCCATGTTTCCAGTGTCAGGTGCACCACAGTTAAAAATCTGGGGAGCCCAAACAGAACGACCCAAAATATCACACAAATATCCATATTCCAGGTTGGAAAGCCCTGCACCCAGCAAATTATCCTTCCCATTTTTAAACAGGACGTCGTCGTTTCCATCAAAAAGTAGTTTTTTGGCTCTAGCAGCACTGTCTAACTGCAACACAAATCACAAAGCATTATAGAATTGGCCTTACACAACAGTATGCCATCTTGAAAATACAAGTGATTTCTCTTATCCAAAAAACAAGCAAGTACTTATAATTATTAAAAATAAAAGATCTGTGCTGATGAGAGCTTACAGGAATCCACAAGTTCCATAGTCCTTCTCTTTTCGCCAGTTTCTTTAATTTCTCTTCCTGAGGATGAACAGTCCATCGAGCATTCGATTGAGCAAGTCTGTAAAATTCATTTTCCATAGGGTATACATGATCTTCCATGAATTTAATTATTTTTTTTCTGAGCTCTAAAACTTTAGGACTTGGAACAAAACACCCATTTTCTTCATCTGAAAGACTCTTACTGTCCCTTTTCCTCACATTCTGCATCTGATAATCCTCCAAAGGCAAACGACCTGGTCCATCATCATCATCAGGTCAACTATTTCACAAAACTATGAGTCTACTGGCTGGTCAGCAAAGAAACACCTAGAGGAATCCATCTCCAGAAACACAGCTAGTCTTACATTAAAGGCATTTAAGGATACAATTGAACATAAAAATGTAAAATTACAAAAAATTTACACATCTGCTACCTTTGGTAAATAATCATTGGCTGGTCAGCAAAGAAACACCTAGAGGAATCCATCTCCAGAAACACACAGCTAGTCTTACATTAAAGGCATTTAAGGATACAATTGAACGTAAAAATGTAAAATTACAAAAAATTTTACACATCTGCTACCATTACTAAATAATCATTGGATGGTGGTTAGTAGGTGATGCAAAAAATACATGCAATCAAGATGATGACCCATATGAAACTAATACCAGTCAATGCATATATAGATATTGTTTGGACGAAATTTAAACCAACAGTTTTAACTGGAAAATTATCCGTTGTGTGTTGGAGCTCGGATCGAGGACTAGAGAAGATTTTGGTGATGATTTTGGGGCCCCGACGCGTGGTGAAGGAGGAGGAAGTATGTTTTCCGATGATCTTTCCACAACCATCTTCCTCTTCTATTTATAGGAGACATTCTTTACCATCCTTCCACCCCTCCATTATATCTCCCCATCAAAACGACTGTCTGATTCAAATCTAGCCATTAACGTCAGTGAGGTAACGGTCGACCGTTTCCTCCTTCCTCCCGTAACCGATGGTCTTCAATGACCACCAGCTCACATCTTCCACTTGACCATGAAGACTACATACAAAATTCCATACAAAGAGATGTTAATCTTCCACTTCCACTATTCGTGAAGTGTATAATTCCAACTTTTCACTCCCACTATTCATGAGAATGTTTTTTATTTCCATCATTTATGTAAATGTTCCTTAATCCCATTAAGTTCACAAACTTAATAAATCTTTCCACTGCAATCCCCTTTATCAAAGATCAGCAATCATATCAAATGTGGGGATGTAGCTCAATTTTATTTCCCCACATTTCACAATATCACAGATATAGTGATAATGTATGTTAATATGTTATCCTCTTGTTATATTTGACCCACTATGTACAAGACTTATTGCCGCTTGGTTATCACAATACATCTCTATTGGACCATTTATCAAGTTGAGATTTAAATCATTTATAAATCTCCTAATCCAAATAGCATGTGATGTAGCTGTACTACAGGCAACATATTCAGTTTCCTGTGTGTATTTTGCTACATATCCTTACTTTTTACTTCCCCAAGATACAGCTGCACCTCCAAAGATGAATACATGTGCCGAAGTGTACTTCCCATCATCTTTGTCACAACCCAGATCTGCATCTGTATAACCAAGCACTTCAAGCTCATCTGCTTGATAAGTCAACTTATGGTGCAGAGTTCCTTTCACATATTTCATTATTCTCTTTACAGTTTCCCAATGTTTTGTTCCGGGATTACTTTGATACCTACTGACAACACTCACAGCATATGCCAAGTCTGACCGTGTACACAGCATAGCCTACATTAAACTTCCAACCACTTAAACATAAGGTGCTCTTAAAGGTTCTTTTCCCTTTCCAGGACATTGGTCCTTACTTAATCTTTTTTCAAACACATATGGTGTAGGGGCTGAGGAGTAATTCTCCATTCTAAACCTTTTCAGTACCGTACGTAGGTATCTTTCCTGATTTATACTCAGTATTCCAAATTTTCGATTTCTAAGGATCTGAATTCCAAGAACATAAGATGCTTTTCCCATGTCCTTCATCTTAAACCTTTTGCTAAGTTCTTCATTTATGTTGTTTAACATGTCAGTATCAGTTCCAGTAAGCAAAATATCATCCACATACAAGAACAAAATAATAAACTTACTCCTACTTTTCCTGACGTATACACAATAGTCTAACTTATTTGAAACAAATCCTATTTTGATAATCACATCATAAAACTTATGATACCATTGTTTGGATGCTTGTTTCAAATCATATATTGACTTATTTAATTTACACACTTTATCTTCATGTCCTTCTACCTAGAATCCCTCAGGCTGTGACATGTAATTTTTTTCCTACAAATTACCATTTAGAAATGCAGTCTTTACATCCATTTGATGTGATTCTAAATCCAAATGTGCAACAATAGCCAATATAATCCTTACAGATGCGAACTTAATGACTGGAGAATAAGTTTCTTGATAATCTATTTCCGATTTTTGTGTATAACCTTTAGCAACAAGTCAGGCCTTATATTTTTCTATAGACCCATCAACCTTCAGCTTTTTCTTAAATATCCATTTACATCCTATGACCTTTCTATCATCAAATCACACAATTTTCAAACATTATTCTTTTCCATCGAATCAAATTCATCATTCATGGCCTCAAACCATAAATCTTTTTCCTTTGATTCAATAACATCTTTATACTTCATGGGTTCTATGTGATTTTCCTCTATATCTACTATCAAACATGAAGACTCACAAGAATACAAATAATAATTATTCATCCAAGTATGTTGAGTCATTATTCTTTTATTACTAATAGGCTCTACCGGTTTAATTCCATTTTGAGTTTGTTCATTTTGATCTACTATTTCATCTTTTCCATTTACAGACTCATTTTGATTTTCCCTTATATTTTTCATAGATTCATTCACATTTTCCATATTTCGTTCCTCTTCAATCATAAGGTCATGTTCCGAGATATCATTGAAATAGTTATCTCCCACTACAAGCAGTGGTTCTATTTCATTTTCATTTTCTTCCTTTTCTTTTAAATTTTCAAGAAAAGTTGCATCCTTATATTCAATGATTCCATTTTCTTTATGGAAAAATCTATAACAAAAGAATTTTCACAATAACTTATAAATGTACACTTCAAGGTTCTAAAATCTAACTTATCTCGTAATTGACCAGGAATAAGTATATGTGTTATAGAATCTCGTTTCTTTAAATAATGTAAAGTGAGTTTTAATCCGGTCCACAACTCATAAGGTGTACTAGGTACAGATTTGGTGGGCATTTTATTCAACACATGATTTGTTGTAAGCAAAGCCTCTTCCCAAAAGCTTTTGGAGAGTCCTGAATGTGACAGTATATACCTAACAGAATTCATAAGAGTTCTGTTTTTTCTTTCCGCCACACCATTTTGTTGTGGAGTATAAGACATTGTAGTGTGTCTTTTGATTCCATGCATTTCACAGAATAGTTCAAATTCCTTAGAATTATATTCCCCACCTCTATCTGACCTTAACACCTTAATATTTCTTCCAGGTTGTTTTTCAACTTCCAACTTGTATTTCTTAAAATAAGTCAAAACTTCACTTTTATGACTAATTAGATAAACATAAGTATATCTAGAAAAGTCATCTATGAAAGTCACAAAATATTCCTTGTGATTAGATGTTTTATTACTAAGTGAACCACACACATCAGAATAAATTAAGTCCAATAATTCATCTGATCTATGTCTTACTCCAAGCAATGAGCCTGATCTATGGCTTTGATTGTAGAAATTATCTTCTTTTGTTCTCCTGGTCTGGTTCCTTGCACCACGCACCACCCTTGGCCTGGATACTCTGCTAGAACTCTGCTCTTAACACAGTCGATCATAGCTGAATGTTGTGCTAGCCAGTCCATCCCTAAGATAATATCATATTCCTGTATATCCATCACTATCATATTGGCTCTAAAATCCTGGTCCCCCAACTTCACATTGACTAACTGCAGATATTTCCATGCTAAGCTATGCTCTACCAGTGGGGTCACCATGTCAAAATGGAAAGCCAACCTAACCAGCCTGTCTCCAATCTCAACAGCAAATGACTCAGATATAAAAGAAAAAGAACTCACTGAGTCAAATATAATTCTAACCATACGATCAGCCACAGGAAAGAAACCTAGATATCATATCATAATATCCATCAACCTAGTCATTTTTTCAACTAAGCAATGTTGACACTTATCTAGTTCCATGTCATTAAAATGAGATAACAAATTCATTTTTACCATTTATTTCATTTTATGCACATTAACATGAACCAACCTTAAATGTCATAATTCATATTCCGATAAGAAACACAAGAAATAATCAGAAGCCACGTCAATATTATTTATTTCATTTTCAGATCAACAAGCTTAAACAGATCATGCTCAGGTACAAATTTTTCCATAGCGAAGGCCTTTTTGTCTTTCCCTGTGGATACACGTTTGTTGTAGAACCTGACTTCCATGCCTTTCTTTATTAGCATGCCAACTGAAATAAGATTCTGCCTTATGTCTGACGCATAAAGGACATCTTTCAGTACCATAATGCTGCCCCACAAATCCAAACGGTAAATGCCAACTCCTTCCACATCTAAATAGGTATTATTACTCATGTAGATGCGTTGTTCCCAAGACTGAATTCTTTAAACGACTCCAATCCTTGTTTGGTTTTGATAATGTGTCTTGTGGCACCAGAATCCACCCACCACTCAATTGTATTGGGAGTAACAATATTATTACATTCAGTGACAAATAAAAACTCTTTTGTTCTTCTGTTATGAGGTCTTGCCTTTGTTTCTATCCTTATTAGGACAATTTACTCTGTAATGACCAAATTGGCCACATGCATGGCAACATCCTCGTGGCTTTTTTCTTTGATTTGGCTTGTAGTTCTTGTTGTATCCACTCTCTCTTATTATTCTTATCAAATTTCGACTTCAACTGTGCGGCGTTCGCTTCTTCTAGATTGGTTTCATATTTCCTCCTACTAACTATAATTTCCTGTTCTGCAGCCAACCTAGTAGGCAGTTCAGAAAGTTAAAGTGGTATTGACCTAAGAGATGTGGTTACCATGTCATAGTTATGTGGTAGACTATTTAAAATAATAGTTATCTACAATTTTTCAGGTATAGGAGTTCCTACAGTAGCCAAGTCCTTTGTCAAAATTATCACGCTATTTATATGTTCCACTACATTCTGTTCCTCTAGCATTTTGCAAGAGTTATACCTTAGAATGAGAAGTCGAGTTGTCATTTCAATTATTTTATTATATTTTTCCTTCAAAACATTCTATAATGTGAATGATGTAGTGTATATTTCAAAACATTTTAATAGACTGTCGTCTATAAACATGAACATAAGGTTTTTAACCTTTTTGTCATCAATTCTTCATTTTTCAATCTTTTTAATTTCCGCTTCAGAAGCGTCAATTGGCAATTCCAGAGGATCAAATTCTATAACATACTTAATATTATCATATTCTAATGCATGTCTTATTTTCGAATACCACATCTCATAGTTTGCCCATTCAACTTTTCTATCCTAACCAATTCAGTTGTGAACAATTTGCTAACCATAATATCAACACTACAACAAATACAATTTTCCAAATTTAAAATTATGCAATCTCACAAAAAATTAAATAATAATTCTAGAGATTTATTAAACAATTTCCAATTATAGAACAATTTAAACTCTAAATGAGATTAAGTTTCCAGAAATTATTTAAAAAATTTCCTCCTATTAAACAATATTCAAAAACACAACAAAATTTATAAGGTCTAGGGATCTAAATGCAAAGAAACAGGGCCAGCACGTCAGTATGGTGCGCCAACTTTGTGCACCAGATAGGTGCGCTAACTTTGTGCGCCAATTAGGTGCACTAAGTGATGAAGATCTAGTCTTTTAAAACAAACTTTCTAATTACTAAGTTTCAATCACTTGCAATATTAATCCAGATTAAATTTTCTATTAATTAAACATGCAACAATATTTAAAATTTAAATTTCCAACAACAATATTAATATTAATAATTCTTAAATATTGATTTAACATGCAAAAATTAAATCAACAATATTTTAATTTTAAATTCCAGATAACAATATGAAATGTTTTTTTTATAAGATTTCAATAAACATGCAATAACCTTATTATTTATTACTATTGTTTTATTTTTATTAGTATCAATATATATTCCTAACAGATATTTCTAGATTTAATGAATCAAGTTATATGAATAAAACAAACAAGTATTTCTCTTCTTTTCCTCCTTTCTTCTTTCTGCCAAACAGAGGAGGGGTGAGATCGGAGAAGAGAGGAGGGAGGCGGACCAGGGAGAGAACAAGGAGTTGGAGTGGGGTGGTGGAGATCGCGGGTGCGACGGCTCCCGCGCGGGCCGAGCGAGGAGGTAGAGATCGCAGGCAGGGGCGCAGGGCAGGGAGGTGGAGATCGCGGGCAAAGAGGGAGCAGGGACGTGTTTCGCGGGCGACGGCGGTGATGCTTGGCGGTGGAACCAGCTCTGATACCACTATTGGAGCTCGGATCGAGGACCGGAGAAGATTCCGACAATGATTTTGGGGCTCCGACGCGTGGTGAAGGAGGAGGAGGTATGTTTTCCGATGATCTTTCTACCGCCATCCTCCTCTATTTATAGGGAAGATCCTTCACCACCCCTCCGCTCTTCTATTATATCTCCACATCGAAACGGTTGTCCGTTTCAAATCTGGCCATTAACGCTATTGAGGAAACGATCGACCGTTTCCTCCTTTCTCCTGTAACCGATGGTCTTCAATGATCACCAGCTCACATTGTGGTCTATCCACATCAATCATATCAAGAGAACAACAGAAATACATTTAAAAAAAATAGAACATATGGTAAAAAACAGAAAATAGAATAAAAAACAAAACAAAAAATAGACCTTGTGGGTGGCCTGTTTGATGGCACTGTTGTGAGTGGACGGCAACAAATAATTTTCCTAGTTTTAAACATGTATATAATTTAGCAACTACAAGAAAATTATAAACAAGCACTTATTATATGTAATTAGCATCAAATCTTAACTCTTTCAAGTTTTGAGTGACATCCTGATTTTATTATATAATTGTTGATGTTGTAACCAATGTTTGACATTACTTCCTACTTTGAAAAGGCAAAAGTCCAACATGAAACCAATGTTCTATGGTGGCAACCATAAAATTAAACATCGAAATGTGTCAGCTTTTGAATTAGCCGACATGATTTATTAGTGTAAATCGAGAAATATCATATTTCAAAGTCAAACTTCGACTCACATGGTGAGTGTCAGTCAACATGGTGTGTTTTTTACAATGAGTTTAAACAGTGTCAACCGACACGTCCATTAAAATTGCAGACACATACTAGAATTCTTTCCTTTCATTTACTTCTTCCTTTTTATGAGTTCCTGATTTCCTATGTATCTCCTCTATTCCTTTGTAATCTGGTGGCTTGCTGCAAACTTAAAGAGCTTTTTCTCCTTAGTTGCTCTCAAATTTTATCCCTCCCTAAGGTATAACACTTGATCTTTATATAAAAAATTTATTTTTTCATTTTTCGTATTTGTGTTTTGAACTTTGTTAGAATAGTTAGAGATGTATTTTATGGTTAAACGGGTTATTGGATATCCGTATATCCAAGGGGTGTCTAATACCTATATATGTAATCCCTACTAATTAATAGAGAACTTCTGGATTTTTTTCTCATAACATGGTACTAGAATACAGGGAGAAACCACAAAAAAAATCCTAACGACCTGCCACTGCCGTCCTCGCTGCCAGCCGCCGCCGGACGTGAGCTCCCGCCTTCCCTCTGCCCCCAACCTCCCTGCTTACGTGCCCTAAGGCACCTTCCGCCGTCGATAGGCCCGTATGTGGCCTACAGTCCGCTATCGATCGTCCAGTCGGTAGTTCCGTCGTCGACTATACGGCGTCACCGGCGCATGCTTTGCCACCGATGATGCCCCGTTGCTCCTCCCATCCCATTGTTAGAGCAATCCAGCCCTTCCAGGCCATGTTTTAAGCCCTTTTTCCGTCTCCGATTGATGTTGTGTGTGGATACGTCACATCCACACACTGTGGTGAGCAGTTGATCCATTTTCTTCGTAGTTTTCACACCATCTATTTGTGATTCACTACTGAAAATCAGTGATGATGTCATCTCGTGATTCGTTTGTTAAAAACATGAGTGGTACCTCTGAGAAGCTCTCTAACCCTAACTATCATCTGTGGTCCCAGAGTTTCGAGACATTTATTTTGGCACATAGAAAATTGAAGTACCTTACAGATTCTCCTCCGGATGTCAAATCTGAGATTTATGAAGATTAATTGACCGATGATGCGGTGGTTATTACTTGGATGGCAAATAGCATAGAGCCTTCTGTTGCACGTGGTATCATATCAATAATGCCAGCAAAGAAGATTTGAGATACCATCCGACTCACATATGGACATGAAAAGAATATTTCCAGAGTCTGTGAGATTTATGAGCAGCTTTTCACTCTACGGCAGGGGGACAGATCTGTCCAGGATCTCTTCATCATTCTTCAAGCTTTACTGGAGGAGTTGGATGTTCATCAACCTCTGACAGTTGATATCACCCGCTTACGTCAATACCGTGAAGAATTAGCGATTGTTGTGTTTCTCTCTGCCCTGAATCTCGATCTCAGTTTACAAATTCAGAGATAGGTACTGACTGCTGATGTATTACCAGATCTTCATACCACGTCCAGCAAGACTATGCGAGTGTCTACCACTACTTCTCATGTAATGTCAAAGCCTTTTGCCATGGCGGCCACCCCTGGACGTGGACGTGGTGGTGCTCGAGGAGGACGTGGTCGTGGCGATATCGAAGGATAGCCACGTTGTACACAGTATGGACGGTTGGGTCACCGAGTTGAGCGATGCTGGGATATTATTGGTCGTCCTCAGACGACTAATGTTACTACAGAGGCCCCCATATCTGTTGCTACCACTGAGCCACAGACATTCACTGTATCACAAGCTGATTACGAGCGACTTCAGCAGCTAAAGGTCACTGACTCCACTGCCACAGCCACACATGCCAGTACTTCAGGTACTAGTGCCCTATTTGCCTCGAGAGACTCCTCCTGGATCATTGATTCCGATGCCTCCTCCCACATGTCAGGTACTCGTAGTTTGTTTACACAATTGTCCCAGTTATCTGATATTCAGACCGTCGTGATTACTGATGGCCGAACTTGTCCAATTTCTGGTGAAGGAGTGGTTCACGCCTCTTCACAGTTATCACTTGAGAATGTCCTTTTTGTGCTTGATTTCCCGGTAAATTTATTGTCCACTAGTGCTATTACAAAACAACTAAAATGTTGTGTGACCTTTTTCTCTTTTCACTGTACCTTTCAGGATTTACAGACAAGGAGGAGGATTGGTTTGGACCGTGATCGAGGAAATGGAGTGTACCTACTAGTTCATGATGAGATTCTTCAAGACTTAGCTTCTGCAGTATCTACTGTTGAGTCATCTTCCTTATGGCACAGTAGACTGAGACATTCATCTCATCAGAAACTCCAGCAGACCTTACCGTGGCAGTCTGTGTCTCGTTTTGATTGTGCGTCGTGCAAGTTAGGTAAACACCATCGTGCTTCGTTTAAACAGTTGAGTCTTGCGTCTAGTAGCACAACATTCAAGTTGATTCATTGTGACGTGTGGGGTCCATCTAGAGCCCAGTCTATGTCGGGTCAAAGGTACTACGTTGTTTTTGTTGATGATTTTTCTCAAATGTCCTAGGTATATTTGTTAAAAGATGGAAGTCATATTCATGATGTACTCAGAAATTTTCTTAATAAAATAAAGAATCATTTCCATGCGACTCCCAAGTTTTTGAGAACTGACAATGCACTTGAGTTCATGCATTCTAACATCACTTCTATGTGTGCTTCACTGGGAATCATCCATCAAACATCCTGTCCTCATATCTCACAGCAAAATAGGATTGCAAAACGTAAGCAAAGGCACATTCTAGATGTCACTCGTACACTAATGGTGCATATGCAGGTTCCAAAACATCTTTGGCCTGATGTTGTGCTTACAGCCACCTATCTTATCAACAGGATGCCTGCTACCCCACTTGGTAGGGTAGGTTCCACTTCGTCGTCTGCAACCAGAATCCACCTTATTTAGTCTAACACCTAGGATGTTTGGGTGTGTGGCCTTTGTTCAGATCTTTCGCCTGGGTTCGACAAGCTGTCTCCATGTGCAATAAAGTGTGTTTTTGTCTGTTATTCGCGAACTCAAAGGGGTTATCGGTGTTTTCATCCTCCCACTCGTCGGTATTACATTTCTGCAGATGTTACTTTCTTTGAGTCTGAGCCATATTACAGTGTTCCTCCACCGTCCAGTGTGTCTGTCCCTGTTCCCTCGATTGTCGAGTTGCAACATGCTGACAGTCTACACCACTTGTTCCACCACCAGCTTCTTCGTCCTTACAGGTGTATCGCCGACGACAGCATCCTCCAGGACCTCTTCAAGACGGACCATCCTCCTCTGCTGATGCAAATCCACCCACCAGTTCCTCAGACATGCCTATAGCCCTTCGGAAAGGTACTCGTTCATGTACAGTTCATCCTATTTCTCATTTTATATCTTATGATGTTCTACATCCTCGTTTCCCAAGTATTACGAGGAGGCACTTTCCCTTCTACATTGGAAGGCTACTATGGATGAGGAGATTGAGGCACTTACTAGTCGTGGCACATGGGAGTTAGTGGCCCGCACTGCTGGGACTACAATGGTCACCTACAAGTGGGTCTATACTATCAAATACAAAACATATGGCAGCATTGACAGATACAAGATTAGACTGGTTGCTCGAGGTTTTACTCAAACATATGGCATTGATTACGATGAGATTTTTTCACCGGTTGCTCGTCTCAATTCTATCCGGATGCTGTTGTCTCTTGCATTGAATAATTCCTAGGATATATGTCAGCTTGATGTCGAGAATGCCTTCCTTTATGGAGATCTGATTGAGACAGTCTTGATGGAGCAGCCTCCAGGGTACGTTGCTCAGGGGAAGGATTGTGTGTGTAAATTACAGAAGGCTATCTATAGGTTAAAGCAAAGTCCCAGGACGTGGTTCGAGAAGTTTAGTCAGGTGGTACTTGATGGTGGTTTTCAACGGTGTGCAATAGACCACTCAGTGTTTTACAGGCGCACAAGTCGTGGATGTGTCATACTGGCTGTATATGTGAATGACATTCTAGTGATTGGAAATGATACAGAAGGAATTACAGAGGTAAAGGCCCATCTTGACAGACACTTTGTGACCAAAGACATGGGAAAGCCTCGCTATTTTCTGGGGATCGAGTTTGCCTATGAACATGGTTGGATGACTCTATCAGAGAGGAAGTATGTATTGGATCTCTTAGAGGAGACAAACCTTTTGAAATGCAACCCACAAAGCACCCCTATCGAGCAGTCACCACCTTTTTAGGATAGCAGCTCAAAGCTACTAGAGGATCCTGGTCAATACCAGAGGCTGATTGGCAAACTCATTTACTTGACGATGACGCGACCTCATATTTCTTATGCAGTCAGTCTTCTGAGCCAGTTTATGCATGAGCCTAGGAGGGTACACTGGACAAGTACTCTTCGGATCTTATCTTATGTGAAAGGGACGCCAGAAAAGGATCAGGTATACAGGAAAAATAATCACACCAGAGTTAAGGCCTACTCAGATTCAGAATATGCAGGTGATAGAGGTGATAGAAAATCTACGTCAGATTTTTGTACTTATGTGGGAGGCAATTTGGTCACTTGGTGAAGCAAGAAACAAAATGTGGTGTCCAGATCTAGTGTAGAGGCGGAGTATAGATCTATAGCTCAGACTGCGTGTGAGATGATGTGGATGAAGTCATTGCTTGAGCAGCTTAGGTGTGATGTTGAGGTGCCTATGTCTATGAGGTGTGATCATCAAGCTGCAATCTTTATTGCAAATAATCCCACCTTTCATGAAAAGACAAAGAACATTGAGGTTGACTGCCACTTTGTGAGAGATCTGGTTATGAATTGAGTTATATCTACTCCATATACACACTCTTCAGAGCAACTAGCAGATATATTCACCAAAGGTCTTGCAGTGGGTGTGTGTGAGTCTTTATGTGACAAGCTGAACATGGTTGATATATATGCTCCAACTTGAGGAGGAGTGTTAGAATAGTTAGGGATGTATTTTAAGGTTAAACGGGTTATTGGATATCCGTATATCTAAGGAGTGTCTAATACCTATGTATATGTAATCCCTACTAATCAATAGAGAACTTTTCGTGTAAATCTATGATAGAATCTTAGATTTATCATAATAATAATCAGATCTAACATAATAATATATAATTTTTTGGTTTTTTCATTTTTTTTTTGTGTTTGGATGTTAATAACTTGATATTACATACATTTAACCTAACAATACATACGTCTTAGGCTTTTTAATGTTTTTTTTTGTGTTTTGATGTTAATATCTTGATATTACATAGATTTAATCTAATAATACATAGGTCTTAGGTTTTTTCATGGTTTTTTTTGTGTTTTGATGTTAATAACTTGATATCACGTAGATCTAACCTAATAATTCTATAAAATCATTAGAAAGCAGTAAAATTCGTAATTAAATAAAAAACAATAAAATATTTATGTTAGGCATATATAAAGTAACTTTTACGAGCACTTTTGTTTTTAAACATTTATTAAGTATTTTTACGTATTATTTATATTTTAATATATTTGTATTAAAGTCCATTTAGTATATTTTAATGTAATACATATTGAAAAAGTTGATTCAAATAGTCTAAAATGTAGATTATTGCTTGCTTCAACTAATTCTAGAGTTTCAAATCAAAATTTAAAGTTTTTTGACAATTTCTATTGACTTTCGTAAATTTACCGTGTTTTCACCATTATTTTCACCAATGTCCAATACATTTTCTATTTTTGTTAGACCGAAGTCCAACACGAAACCAACGTTTAATCCTATTGTGGCAACAACATCCATCACTGTATCTTTAAGTGACCATCAGTGAATTATCATTGACCATTAATATAACAATGTCTTTAATGGTAGAAGAAGAAGCCATTTGCATCATTGCCCACACCTGCACACCAATCCCTATAAAATAATGAAGACTTCTCCCAAGTTCCAACTACTTGCTACTCAATAGAGCCAACCAGCATCCTATTATGAAAACCACCGACTAGGCCTTCATGTGTATGCTCATGTAATTGCTTTACCACACCATTAAACTTACGCTTTTAGCAACAAGTCTAGTCTCCAAATAGATGATGCATTCTACCTCCTCTTTGGATTTCTTTCCTTTCTATTTTCCCTAAAAAAGTGCTCCTCTTATTCTTGAAACTTCAAGGAAGATCAATCACACTTCACATCAATTAATGCTCTAATTGACTCATCAAATTGTGTTACATCTGTATATAAGACATTAAGGCTTTCAGGACTCTTGGTGATCTTACCCTCCCTCAGGGTAGCACTATATCTTTGAGTCGGACTAGTCCATATGGTCGAATGGGTCAACTCCACTCAGTCCTAAAAGCCACAACATGAACTACTGTAAAAGGAGAGGCCAAAGACACTGTCGACTATGGAAAGACCAAAGGCACTCAATGCTTACATCAGAATCTAAGTGGGCCGAAAGGAAAGATTGTGTTTAAAGGATGTATGTTAAGTCTACCTTGAATTGAAATGAATGTGATATTTATAGTCTAAACAAGAGTAGGTGAGACGCTGTGTGCCTTGACCAACAAGGTTCTACCACGTGTGTGGGTAGTTAAGGATTCGATAAACATACATCACTCGATCGCCCTGCATGATTTGGTCATTCAATGATGTCCAACTTATAACTTTGAACCAATAACTAGCGACCTCTCTGTGTTAGACTAGGTTTAGATCAAACTTGGGTCAACCCCACAAAATACCCCACCGATTGTCGAGAGTTAGGTCGGTTGCCGAAGTAGAAAGAAAGATGGTCAGTCGAACCAACATGTAACAGTTGTCTCATGATCAATGCTCGCTTAAAAGATATCATGATCCGTGCTCACTTAAAAGATTTGTGCACGTCTAATCATTGAAAGTCATGCAAACGATGGTTATACATGCCATCAGTGATAGTGCTACGCCTTTTCGATTCTTGAGGCAGTTACAACAGTTGCTTAGCTTCCGAAGGATCTTTATAAGATGTGACAAAGGGAGTAAATTGCTTGTCCTATTTTGAATAATGAACCTTTGAGCCAGAGTGCCAAAGAGTCCAAGTAACCTTGACAGAGAGAGGTGTGAATGTACGAAAGGTTCAAGCAACCTTAATCCATTCTCAAGGTATAGAGTATGAGTCCGAGAGTTTGAGTGTGGGACCAATGAGATCAAACAACCAAGTGGACCAAGAAAACCGAATCAACCAAAGAAATAGAGGATGCACACGTACATGTAGTGTCTAAGGACGATGTGGCCGAGTAAGGTCTAAGGAACACAAAACAAGAGATTCTGGTAGCCTCCATGTCTGGAAGGGGAAAATGCCTTACCTTGTTAAGGTGGTTCTATTAGACCAAGAGCACATTGCTTAGTTGCAATCTCCGACGGATAGAGGAGCGCTTCAAAGTTGCATGTGATTATGTCTTAAAGGGAGATAAGCAAGGGCGAGAGGATAAACCATGCCAATCTGGGACATTTCACCCTATTCGAGAATCACATGGTTGTCAACCATCAACTCCCCGTGCCATTGTTGTTCGTCAATGTGTGCCAATGGTATGAGATAACACCATCACAACTTCATGCAAAAGCGTCAGGAGCTTCGTCATGTTTGTTGTGATAATGACCCACTTGGACATGTGTCCATCTATGTTGTTGTTTCGAAAAACATTCAAATTAATGGAAACGCACATGCAACCCAATTAGTATTACATCTCACTTCGCCAATGGGGAAGGTTAGCCACGGGAATTCTTTCAAAGGTGAAAAACTTTTTGTTGAAAGGATTTTTAGTTCAGCTACAGACCGAAGAAATGTCCTTTTCTTGGACTGGAATACCCTGAGAGAAGGGGCAAACATTGCGCCGAGCCAACCAACTAGGAATTGTCAACTAACTAACAAGATAAAGGTATTGAAGCTAATGAAGATGGATATGTACCATTTGCCAAGCTATCGTCCAATGACAATCTCATCCGTGCTGCCTTGAAGTTTGCTGATGGAGTTTCCAAACACAAATATAGCTTGATTTTGAATATCCTTCACCAAAGGATGGAATATGAATTTATTTGGAATGTGATTTGGGAAGTGTACATCTAGACTAAAGGTAAATGTGGATTAAGTGAGAAATGAAAGAGTAGATTGATTAATCATATGTATTACACATATATAAGGTTTCCCATTACATGGATATCCATATATCATATACCAAATATGAAAGAAGCATTTAATCACCACTAACACTCCTCCTCAAGCTGGAACATAGATATTAATCATGCTTAACTTGTTACATAAAGAATCAAAAATTCTCAACACCCAATCCTTTTGTAAAGATATTCGCTAATTATTCTGTAGACTGAGTATAAGGTGTACATATAATTCCCTTCGTAACCAAATCACGTACGTAATGACAATTTACCTCAATATGCTTAGTGCATTTATGAAAGTTCGAATTATTTGCAATAACAATCGCTGCCTAATTGTCGCAATGCATAGACATAGATGTCTTCACTGGGAAACCAAGTTCAAATAGTAGACTTTAGCTAGAATATTTCACATGTCGTTTGAACTATGGAGCAGTATTCAACTTCTGCACCAACATAAGTATAATAACCTGATGTTGACTTCCTATCACCCCGATCTCTTGCATAACTAGAGTTAAAATAAGCCTCAATATCTATATGACCATTATTCTTATAGATCAGACCACGTCTAGCTGTGCCTTTAATGTATGCAAGTACTCGCAATGCGGCTTATCAATGTACCACTTTAGATTCATGCATGAATTGATTGAAAAGTCCAACTGTATAAGAAATATCTGATCGTGTTACTGTCAAGTAAATTAGCTTTCCAATCAATTGTTTATATCTCCCAACATCTTCGTAAATGCCAATAGACTTATCTCAAAAATCTTGAACTTGATTAATTGGAATACTTTCTAACTTACATCCTATAAGTCATGTCTCCTTGAAGAGATTTAAAGTATACTTCCTTTGAGACAATATCATTTTCTCACGGGCATTGGCAAACTCAATTTTCAGAAAGTACTTGAGACGACTATATCTTTAATAGTGAAATGCTACTGCAGATACTTTTTAGTGTTCCTGATGCCTACAGTGTCGCTGCCTGTAATAATAATATCATCAACATATACTACTAGTAATACACACCCATTGGTATTATGTCTAATGAATGTTGAATGATCCACAACACATCTTTTGAAACCAAATTGCATCACCATCTTACTAAATTTATCGAACCAAACCTTGAGACTTTGCTTCATACTATATATAACCTTCTTAAGAAGGCACGCCCTATTCTCCCCTTAAGCAACATATCTAAGAGGTTGCTCCATGCAAACCTGTTCTACTAAATGTCCACACAAGAAAGCATTTTTAACATCAAGTTGGTACAGATCCCATGACTTATTGATAACAATAGATGGAAGCACTCGTATAGAGTTAAGTTAAGCAACCTGTGAAAAAATTTCCTCGTAATCAATGCCATAAGACTGAGTAAAGCTCTAAACAACTAGTCGTGCCTTATATCTGTCCACTGATCCATCACGCTTATATTTGATTGTAAATACCCACCAACAACAAACTATACCACTTCCTTTAAGCTCAGCAATCAGATCCTATGTCTCATGAGATTGTAAAGCCTGCATTTCCTCATCCATGGCTATCTTTCAATGTGATAAGAGAAGTGCATCTTGATAACTCTTAAGTATAAGCTCTGAGAAAATAGATAAGACAAATTCGCGAAAGCATGGGTGAAGGTAGTTATAGGTAACAAAAGTAGAAAGAGGATGAACAGTAGAGGAACAAATACCTTTTCACAGAGCAATGGGTATATTTAAGTCTGTAGGTGGAGGATCTGCATTGGAGAGGGCTGAATGTATACGTTGTCATCAACAATATATTTGCAATGGACGAGGCATCTGCTCTACATTGGTTCCTTGGTGTGCACATTCTTAACTAGCTGGGGAGTAGGTGTAGAGGCAAATGTGGTAAGAGATACCAAAGAATCAAAATAAGATTTAAACTCCTAAAAAGTAACATTGGTAAACACAAAATAGCGACAACTGAGAGGATGATAATAGCGATAGTCATGGAATAGTCCACAAACACACATCAAATAGAATGAAGGTTTAACTTATAGGCTAGGATTAAGATCTTGGACATACGTAACACAGCCAAACACCTTTGGTGGAAGACTAAATAACTCTTTATCAAGACACAAACGTCGTAAAAGAATTTCACGACCAAGAGATGCAGAGAACATCCTATTAATGAGATATGCAGCACTGAAGACAGCATTAAACTACAAAGACTTAGGAACATTCATCTACAACAAAACGGTGCGGACGACGTCAAGTATATGACGATACTTTCTTTCAATCATCTCATTTTGCTAAGAAATATGAAAACATGAGGCCTGATAAAGAATTCCAAAGAGACACATATTCTTGGACATCGTTTTGAACAAATTCTAAACATTATCAGTATAAAAAATCTAAAGTAACAGAAAAAAAAATTTATTATTTCAGTAAAAAAAAATTTAATAATGTCAAATACATATTGTCTATCTTTTAGAAGGTACACCCAAGAGACTCTAAAATAATCATCAACAAAAACAACACAGTACCGATAACCTAACACCGACAGACTACGTGCAAGTTCCTAGATATCATAATGGACTAAATCAAAAAAATTCTAATTATGAGACAAACTAGACTACTTATAGGAAGCACGATGATGTTTTCTAATTAAGAAAACTTACAGATAAAAAGACTCAACGTTAATCTAAGGAAGCGACTATTGAAGAGCTTTGAGGAATGGATGTCCAAGTCTGCAGTGTCGCAACAATAAAGACTCGAGAATAGCAACGACAGATGCCAATCCACTCGATATATCATCATGAACTAACATGTAGACACCACGATCATGCTCACGGCCCAAACCAATCCTCTTCCTTATTGAGGTCTTGAAAAGTATATTGACAAAGGTAAAACGTTATTGAGCAATGAAGTTGTCAGATAATAATGCTAATGGAAAGAAGATTAACTAGAAAATCAGGTACATGAAGGACTTTGTCAAAGATCATATAAGAGGTGGCATGAACCATACCTTCTCCAGAGACTAAACACTGACGACTATTAGCAATGGAAACAAATTTAATTTTAGATAATGAGGAAACACAGGTAAAAAACTTACAAGTACTTAACATATGAGAGGATATCCCAAAATCGATAATCCAAGAGTTATCATTAGAAGCCAATAAGACAGCCATACTTAAGGTGGATGCATGAGCAATAGTGGCGGTGGATTTGATTATCTTGGAGTTGAAGAAATCTGTCATAATCAACCTAGGAGATGGTCACTATCTGACTGAAAGAGCTATCAAAGGAAGTCTTTGTAACATGTTGAGCTTAAAGAAGTCTGCTAAACTTGCTCCAACAGCGATCCGATATATGATTAGTTTTGCCACAATAATCACACTTTCGAATGACATCCACCAAAGGATCTCCCACACCCAAGTCCATGACCACTGGGAGAGGTAGCCAAAGCTGACTAATCAGAAACAGAAGTAGAAGTCGCTATCGAGATGCACAGTGCTTGTGAAAATGTAGACGAAAAGGAAGGAAGTGTGTCTACAACTAGGACTGGACTACAAATTTCAGAAGCCAAGGTGGAGTGAAGTTTAGCTAGAAAAATAGCTACTACAAGCTTCTCTCGATACTACTTTATCTTAGATATGTCGGTAACAAATAGTTGATAAACTTCTAACTCATCTGGCAAGCACTTGAGAGAACTGTAGAACTCCTAGACAGAACGCTCACCCTGACATTAGGTAAACAACTGCTCATATATCTCACATATACGTGTAATATTTTTTTCATGACCATATGTGCTGTACAAAGTGTCACCAATCTTCTTGGTCGAACGCAGCATCATAATTCCTCGAGAAATAACTTTTTCCATACAATTAATAAGTCAAGATATGACGACACAATCATCAACCAACCAGTTATCATAGGCAACATCCTTGGTATTTGAAGGCTCGACAGTAAAATGACTAGTCTTGCAATGTGCATCAATAAAGGTCTCAAACACCTAAAACCATAGTAAATACTATTTACCATTGAGTTTGACGGACATCTCGAAGAGATTCTTCATCAACATCTCACGAGAAGAAGCCATAAAGGAAAAAAAAAAAAAAAGAGTCTGATTAGAGCAAATAAATCGAGGAAGTAGGCCTAAAAACTACAACCTTGAGGATAAAACACCAACAAAGGATGGAGAAACCCGTTTCTAAGGCAGCATATATACATTTAGGGTAAATAGTGGCATATAGAGAATCTTAGAAATAAAAACCTAGAAGAGCAAAACACAAGCAACCTATATCACTGTATAGGCACCGACGGTCAGGCTGTTAAGGTCGTCGATTGCCAAAAAGGAGAAAAAGACTGCTAACAGAAGAGGAGAAGGAGAATTGTTGATGGGTGGAAGAGGTTGGAAGATGGCTGGGTGGCGGTGGAGAGCAACCAAAGGATGGCAGAGACGGTTGGAGTGGTTGATGGCACGGGCTGGCCAGAAACAGAGCCTGGTCGTCACCGGTTAAAGGTGAGGAGAGGGAAAATAGCTAGGGTTTTGATTTCCTATGCTCTAGTACCATGTGGATTGAGAGAAATGAAAAATTAGATTAATTAATCACATGTATCACATATATAGGGTTTCCCATTACATAATATCCATATATCATATACCTATACATGAGAGAACCATTAACTACCACTAACAGTAAAGGAAAGAAATAGTTGGTTAAGGGTCCCTTGTTCGTCTATCGGGTGCATGTCTCAATAAGCTCACGAACCCTACATGGCCCTTTCGACCATTTTGTCCTCCATAAATGCTCAACCCTTGTCTTTTTATTTTATTTTGCTATCCTTCACAGTCTCAGCATGACTTACTCTTTGGTCTAATCATCGCCCTTGCCTATTAGGTTAAAAGAAAAGGGTGAAGGTAGATGACAATCGATTCCACTTTAGAAAACCCTTAAGAAACAAAGAAGGTACTCACTCATCCTTTGGCAAACTTGTCCATCCTCCCAACCTTGACTGGGCTTACACTACCACCATAGACTGGGCCCTTGATAGGGATGATCGAGAAACGTTTGGTCTAAGGGAGCAATAGGCTAATACAAAAGGAGAAATCCTCGTCCAGCCGTGTAGTGGAGAATATTATCGTGTGGATGATAAACAGTAAGAAAGAAAAGGGTAAGGAAGTGCACATTCTCAAGTCGATGCTCAGCTCCAAACATTCAACAACCGAGGTAGGTCACTTATGGCAGAGCTAGGTGGACAACTATGTCCTTCTTGGGGACATAGAATGGCTCGTAGTGATTGAATGGGTAGACCTCATTAACATGATTGTGGTCTACAATGCCTCAGTAAGTATTCCTTGCTCCTCATTGTCATTTACTTGGTAGTCTTTGTGTATGAGTGTTCAACTCCTAGGTGTAGGGATTACATATGGTGTGATGTGATTGCTTTTTGTTATCAGTCAAGGATAAGACCGAGAAAGACAATGTTGAAGCCAAAGTAGTGAAGACCAACCTACGGAGGAAAAATGTCGATTTGACTATAAGGTTGGGGGAAACCAACACCAAACTCAAGGAAGAAAGGGTTGAGCTAAGGCGAGCACTCAACCAAAAACACAAAGTTACACGTCCAAGTCAATGAGTTAAGTAATGCCAAAAATGAGGCCAAGCAGAGGATTAGAGATTGAGAAGGAACTGAACAAAGTCGAGGAGCGAATTGAGGATGCTATCAAGGAGTATCGCTCCTCCAACGACTATACCTAGGATTTGGCTAAGTCAGTCAACATCAGGTTCCACGACTTGGATGCACTTAGTTCCACGACTTGGATTTTTCATTCATTCTGGATGATTTACGATCGATAATCGAAAATGATGAAAAGGTTAAGGGATAACAACCACCAACCAACGATACTTCCCCGACAGTCACGCAGTCGGCCAACGATATTCCTGTGGTGCTCACATAGTCGATCGACGGTATTCCTCTAATGGTCATGCAACTGATTAATGACACTCCTCCTGTCAATCCGATCAGGAATGATTCCGAGGCTGGGTGAAAACAAGCTTTTCCCCTTATTTTCATCATTTTTAATAGAGTTGCTCAGCCTCTCTATTGTAGATTGTTGATTATAAATGAATGATGACTTTCCTCCCTTTGTATTGCTTCTTTGAATTACTTTCTATGTTTGACGTATGGTCGTATGCTGAGAATGGTTGATCATTCGCCAAAGGTGTTTGTTACAAGCCTTTTAAATAATTTCGTCAGGCGAATTGTTTAAGTGTGAGGAAGACAACCAACCTGGCAGCATGGTGGCTAGTTAGGTGGAGTAAGGAAGACGACCAACGTGGTAGTTGGACCAAGTGGTGTGACGAAGATGACCGACCTAGTGACATGATGGTTGGGCCACATGATGTGACAAAGATGACCAACCTAACGACTTGGTAACCATGCCAGGTAGTGTGATGAAGACAATCAACTTGACGACGTGGTGGCCGAACCAGGTTGTATGACGAAGACGATCAACTTGGCAACATGGTAACCAAGCTAGGTGGTGTGATAAAGATAACCAACCTAACGACATGATGAATGGACCAAGTAATGTGAGGAAGACCACTGACCTAATGGTGTGGCGGTCGAACCAAGTAGTCTGATAAAGAGGACCGAACCAACGATGTGGTGGTTGGGCTAGGAGATGACCAAGACGATCGACCTGACGACCAGGTGGTGTGACGAAGGTGACCTACTTGACGGAGTGGTGGCCAGACAAAGAGATGTGATGAAGATGATCGACCTAGCGACGTAGTGGTCGGACTAGGTGATCTAACAATGATGACCAACCAAAAAGCGTGGTGACCAGGCCAAGTGTTGTGTTTAAGTAGTCAAGCATTAAGGTGAGCAAGGAATTGCCTTAAAGATTTGGGATAAGGTACATTCAGGCTATACATGGTATTTTCTTAGGTTACATGCATTCCAAGTACTTGGCAAGTGCCACAGTCTGTATGCCTTAGCTAGATAACATCTGCAATCTGATACAGGCCTTCCCAATTTAGTGACAGCTTTCCCCAATCTCAGTCGCACCATGATATGTTCGTCTCACGTAACACCAAGTCGCCTTGTCCTATAGGTCAAGATTGAACCCATTTGTCATGGTATTGGGCCATCTTCTGTTTTTAGGCTACTATCTAGAGTTAAGCATTAAGGTGCATTTCCTCTAAAAGGTCCTTGCTTGCACAGCTATCCTTATCGTTTACTGCCTCCTCATAAGTGAGCAACCTATAGCTACGAACCTGTAGCATGACCACGACGATTGCTTCAGAACCTAACACAAGGAAAGCGAATGTAGGTAGCTCCAAAGAATTTTAGCACCTTACTTGCCCATAGTTTGGCTGCCCCTCCAACTTCGCTTTCAGGGTGTACATGATCAACTGCTTCTATCTAGCCATTCTTATGTGGATGAGCAAACAAGATGAACTTCAACATGATTTGATGCTTATCATAGAAGGCTCAAAAATTACTATTGGCAAACTAGTTCTGTAGTTGGTGACGAGAGCAATTGGGATCCCAAAACGGCAAAGACATTTTTGAAAACAAAGTCATACATCTAGATTATTATCACCACTAGCTCAACTTCTACTCAGTGAAATAATCTACTCCAACGATGAGCCATTATAGTTGTTGAGGAGCTTTAGAAAATGGGTCGATAATATCAACTCCCGATTGAGATAATGTCACTAGAGAGTTGACGAGGGTAAGTTTGACCGAAGGCGTTTGCAGAAGGAAGGCAAACTGCTGGCATCAATCACACCTTCGAATAACGACAATGACCTCTCCTTAAAGGATTGACCAATAATATCATTATCTTAAAACTTTATAAACTAGCGACCATGCTCCTAAATGGTTGCCACAAACTCCTTCATAAATCTCTTTCAGCATTAGACAACCTTCTTTTGGTTCGACACATCTGAGGAGTGGGTGCGAGAGTAACCTTCAATAAAGTTGTCCAACTATGACGAGCCACTCGCCTTTTGATTTATTTAGCATCTTTTCGTCTGAAAGAGTACCATCATGGATATATTCCCATATTGGTGTCCAACAGTCATTGACCAAGCTGATCACATTAACGTGTGTCATACTTAAGCTCTGTAAGGTTACAAAAAAATTTTTGGCGATTTTCCCGTTAAAAGCCAATAATAGTCAAGAGAGGGTGTCTACCTCTGCATTTTCAGCCCATGGAACCTAGATAACATCACAAGATTCAAAACTCTTCATCAATCTTCGTGCCTTGGTCAAGTACTGAGCCATGTTTGTGTGTCGAGCTTCAGAGTCCCCCGATAAATGTCTAACAACCAACTGAGAGTCAATGTGGATGATCAATTTCTAGGCTCCCTTTGACAAAGAGGTGGAGACTAGGCTCCCTTTGACAAAGAGGTGGAGACCAGCCAAGACTACTTCACACTCCATAGCATTCGAAGAGTATGCTCGAAATGTGTGTTTTGTGGGCTGGTCAGGAAGATGCCTACGTCGACACCTTCAGAGGTGGATAACCCATCAAAATAAAACTTCCATGGCTCTATTCCCTCGATCGGCTCTACTCCAAGAGTGAGCTCAATGATGAAGTCCGAGAGTGTTTACCCGTTTATGGCAATTCTAAGCAAGAAGATAGGTCAAACTCTCCTAGTTCGACCGACCACTTCGGCAATCAACCAATTGCCTCCAATTTATGCAATGTTTGCCCTAAAGGTTGGTTAGTCTGGATGATGGACGATCACGGTATGCACTTGAAAGTATGATCGAAGCCTCTGAGCCATAACAAGCACTGCGGACGCCAACTTCTCCAACCAAGAGTACTATACTACTGTTCCCTATGGTATCCTGCTAACGTAGTAGACTAACCATTGTTGTCTGTCCTCCTCTTTCACCAATATTGCCTTAAGTGCCTTGTTCGTGATTGAGAGGTACAACTACAGGATTTCCCCAGGAAGGGACGAGATGTGGTTTGGCCAAATATGCATTTATTGCTTCAATGACCCCTTTGAAGCCCTAGTTCCAAATCATAAGGGCGTTCTTCCATGCTTGCCCCTTTAGTAAAGCAAAAAACAAGCAACATTTTCCAACCTAACATGACATAAATCTACTAAGGACCACCATTCGGTTGGCCAATCGTTGAACTTCTTGATTACATGGTACCAAACGTTGATGTGTGTCATCGAAATTTCGTCGACACGTATCTTATTTTCAATTTACCAATATGACTCCAACACAATATCAATATGGAAGTTTTCTAAACAAATGTGAATTTTTTTACTATGTTTCCACCAACATACCAACATTTTACTGATATGTATCTATTTTTCAACTTATCGAAGTTCGATACAAAATCGACATTTAAAACCTTACTTGATCGTCCGAGTGGGTTCCATATACAAGATCGCCTTTATCTTGTCAAGATTTACCTCAATTCCTTGGTATGTTATCAAAAAACCAAGGAACTTGCTAGCTTATACGTTGAACACACACTTCTTAGGATTTAGCTTCACCCTATATCTTCGAAACTGGGCAAATGTTTCCCTCAAGTCTACTACATGGTCGATCTCCTTACTCTTAACCAATATATCATCTACATATGCCTCGACATTCTAGCCAAGCTAGGATTCAAAGATTTTCTAGACGAACCATTGGTAAGTAGTTCCAATGATCTTGAGACCGAAGGGCATTACTTTATAACTGTAAGTTTCTCGATCAATAATGAAAGAGAACCTCTCTTCATCCACTGGATTCATCAGGATTTGATTGTACCTGGATAAAGCATCCATCAACGTTTGACATGGCCTGTCCATCATCTAATCAATGCTCAACAAAGAAAAGTTGTCCTTTGAACAACACTTGTTTAGGCCTATGAAGCCCACACATATTTGTTACTTGTTGCTCGATTTTTGAACAAGAATCACATTTGCCAACCATTCCAAATAGTACACTTCCCAGACGAAGTTGATCTTGAGCAACCAATCAACCTCGTTTGACATGGCTTCCTACTTCTCCAGTGTTTGTGTCTGCCTTTTTTGTTTTCTAAGCCGAGCAATGGAGTCTACATTCAAATCATGGGTGACTAACCTAGGATTCACACCTACTAGATTGGTCGATTGTCATGCAAAGACATCAATGTTTTCTACCAAAGTGCGAACCAATGGTCCTTAGACCTCAACAGACAGCAAGCTACCGATCTACTCGATTCTAAAGGGGTCAATCGCCCCCAAACAGACTTCCTCTGTATCCACTACCTCAATCGCTAAATTCTATGCAACTAATTGCATCTTAGCCTCCTACTCGTCCTTCATTGTCTCCTTTGAGAGAATCAATGTCTCAAACTTCTTCGCCCAGAGTGAAGCTACATAACATTCTCGAGTAGCTAGTCACCCCATACACATCCCACTCCGACAGTAATAGGGAACTTCATGCATAAATGGTACGTCGAGGGAACAACTTGTACCTTGGATAGGATCGATCGACCAAAGATGATATTATAGCAGCTTGGGATGTTCATCAAAGATCATAACCATCCTAGGCTCATTGAAAGTGTGATGACGCCTTTAACCAACATATTATGGCTAACAAAGCCGATCGATTAAGTCTTCATCAGTCGTAGGTCCGAGGCATTTAGTCCCATCTTCTAGAAAGGTTCCAAAACAATAAGTCACACGAACTCCCATTATCGATAAGAACTTGCTTGACCAAATTGTTTAAAACAATTGCTACTATCACTCGAGCATCATCATATAGCAAAGTGAGACCCTCAAGGTCCTCGTTGGTAAAGCTAATCTCCTCATCCCTTTTAAGCCTTTTCGACCTATGAGTATCGTGCCGAGCATTATGCACCTCATGCATGTAATTCCTCCTAACTGTACTGCCAATCTTCGTAACAGGCCCCCCAAAGCTTACTTCGATCACCCTTGTATCCCCCACCCTCCGATCGCCCAACTCGATCACCAATGAGCCAGTCTCTTGCTACTTGATCATCCTCAATGCGACAATGACATATCGTTCGAAGCATTCCCTCCTCATCAATGCTTCAATCTCTTTTTTCAGGTGACGGTAGTTCTCTATATTGTGTCCCAACCACTGGTGAAATTCACAGTAATTCAAGCTATTTGCCCCCCTCTGAGGCTTGGATCTGATCTTCGCCGACCAACCCAGCGGCTCGACATTATTGACTTCCATCGATAGTTAAATGCTTGAAACATTAAACGGGATAAAGTAGTGGAACCAATGGTCGAACACAATAGGTCTCGACACCTTTACAATCCTCTTGAAAGCGATTTGAACAACTGTCTGTCAATATGTCCCGATTGATAAGATGAGCTAGCTTCCTGGTCTCGGTCTCCCTAACCAACGAAGCACTTGTCGCAACTACAGTTATCCTCTTCATCTTCTCAACTTCATTCGCCTTCATGTAGATGTCGATCAGTTCGAGGACCTCAATGAAAGTCCAGGATAGCTCCACTCAGAAGGACCAGGAGAGCTTTGAGGGTTGGAGGCTAAGCTTAAAGGTAGAAAGGACAACCTCCGACTCCAAGTTAGGGATCTAAGTCATTGCCACATTGAAACGTTGGACAATGCTTCTCGAGGTGGGCTGCCCTAATCATTGCATGACACTAAAGAGAGAATCTATCCCTCATTTGTCAGTGACGACTAATAAAGTGAGTGAGAAATGCGATTGAGAGAGCCTTAAAGCTAGTAATAAAGGAAGATGAGAGTTCAATGAATCATATTCTTCCCAACCCCAGAGAGTGGTGGACAATATCTTGCACATAATGACGTCTGGCACTAGTTGTATGTCGAGGACATCCCAAAGGACATCTATGTGATCGATTAGATTTCTTGTTTCAATGTAAGGCTCAATCGTCGGCATTTTGAACCCTTTAGGAAGTAGCTCTCTTCTTACAATCTTACTAAAGGGTGAATGCTCCACCCCCACAAATACGCTCACCACACTAGTCTTCCCTTTCTCCATCCACTATAACCTTCCATGAGCATTAAACGCTCCACTACAACCTAACCAAACAAGCCAAACATCTGATTGTTCGTTTCATCCACCTGAAGCCAAGCGTTTGAGGCAATACGCTCTAGACTCGACATCTCATTCGTGGCTCAGATGGGCAATTGAGGCTGCTGAAGTGGAGCAGAATGCTCGATTGAAGTGGCTTGTCCAACCTGCTCTCCCTGTGACTGAGATTGAGCATACTAGGCCTCTATAGTCCACCTGAGCTCCTCAGTTAGTACAACTACTTGCTCTTGAAGGGCTTTAAAGGCTTCTGGGGTAATCTCCATCACAGCTTGGGATGACTGTCCTTGATGTCTCGTGTGAACCAACATACAATGCTCACTATGATATTCCTACAAACAGTGTCAACTGATCTTGCCCTTGGTCGAGGTGACACTATATTTTCGACTCGAGCCGATCATGATCAAGTAGACTGGTTCAGATCTGAATCGATCAAACAGATCAACTCTGCTCGATCCTAAAAACAACACAAACAACTGTCAGAACCTTGACCATAGAGGGACCAAAGATACTCTAGTACCTAAGACAGAATCTAAGTAGTTCGAGAGGGAAGATCAGGTTTAAAGAGTGTATGTTAAGTCTACCTTTGTATTGAAATGAGTGTCGTATTTATAGCCTAAACTGGAGTAGGTGAGACACTGTCCGCCTTGACTAACGAGGTTCCACCACATGTGGACGGTTGAGGATTCAACAAGCGTACTCGAGCACCCTACACAGTAAATTGTTCAGCGATGTCCAGCTTATAACTTCGGACCAGCAACTGCAACCTCGCTCTACTAGACCAGGCTTGGACCAGACTTCGGGTTGACCCTACATCACTTAACAAGCTGAATTTTTCAGTTTGGTAACATTTCAAATGTTCTGACAAAGCAACACCACAGTTATATCAGTCAGCTAAGAAATTACCCTACTACCAACATTTTCTACCATAGTTCCAGACGCATATACAGATTATTTGACTTCTTAGCATGGTTCACACAGTTATTTTGAATCAAGCACTTCACCATCAAATGCATATTCACCTTCTTTTTGGCTTTAAGTGTCAACTTCTGCAATAAGTTGCTATCTGATATGCAGCACATGTTCAATTTAAAAAGTTCTTCTATTTTGAATGAACTCTGATATCTGCATTCAAGGACGTTCTAAGTTCCTCAATTAGTTGCAGGTGTAATCATATTTTGTCAAGTCAAAGGGCAACAGCAACTCCTGCAGTTCTGTGATAATCATTCCGGTGTTCTCAGAACCATGAGTGCTTCTTCGAAAGGCTTCCCTGTCTTTTAGTTAAGTCCCCTTTTTTTAGGGGAATTTAGTTTAGTCCTTCAACCAGATATGAGGTGTCATATGGTACAAAATCATGCAATTTAAAATTCTCAATTTCACAGAAACTACAAGCTTCACTTTGGAAATACGGTCAAGCTAGTGTAAATGGAGCGTGATATGAAAATGGTAAGCTAGTGTAAATGGAGCGTGATATGAAAATGGTAGTATTATGATACTTGTGTGTGTAATCTCATGCATGGTAACCAAACATCAATTTCGTGTTGAACTTCGGTCTTTCAAAAATAGGAAGTGTTTCGAACATCGGTGGAAATATGAGTAGAAATATGATAAAACACATAAGTCCACTAAAAACTTTGATTTTCGATTTGAAACTCTATGATATTAAAGTGAGCAACAATACACATCTCTATGCCTTTAAATTCTGATTTAAACATAATAAGGAAACATAATGTATATACAAAATAATGCATTATGGAATATAAAAAAGGTTGACAACTTAGCGAATATAAGTCATATATTAACATTCTAACTATCATAATGTAAGTTGTTAATGTGAATAGAATGCTAAAACAAAAAAAGTTTTGCAAGTTAATATGACATGATTGAAGTTACAAAATATAGGATTTTTACTCTGTTTCCACCAACGTTGACGATATATCACTAATATGGCACTGACTTGGACTGAAATACACCGACATGGCGCAACATGGGGTATTTCTCGAATTACAGTTGAATATCATGTCAAGAGGTTAGGTTTCTGACATATGTCAGTGAAATTTTGCCAACATACGTCAAAATTTGGTACCATGATCTCATGTGAACTTAAGGACATATTAAACCTAATTTTCAGCAAATTTACAGTAACATCCTAAGCTTGAGGGATGATGCAGTATATTTAAATTACAGATAATATACCTCTGTTTTGCAGTAGAAATGTAGCTTCCACTGTCCATAGTTAATGTGAATCAAGATAAAAGAGGGACAACTAATTACATTTTCTTGCAAAACATTTTTTGTTATCCTTATCTCCAGTATTGGCTTCTCTCCTTGCTATTCATCATCACCTTTCACATTTAGCACTGATCTGATTCTGCTAGAACACTGTTGACGATATAGATAGAAGACTCTTGCACTATCTTACTGAAAATTAGTGCACTTCTAGTTTCAGAGACTAGCTCTAAATTAGTTCCCTTATCTATCGATATCTTTGTCCTCTATTTTGTTCAAAAAATAGCTTACCATTAAGCTCACTCTCTGTAGGGTCATCCCACAACAAAAGACAGATGTCAATAGGACATATGATAGCATTCAGACAGTTGAGTCATGATCTGATTTCAGATAATTAATAGGACTGCAAATTCATTTCTTCTGAATATAAATATAAGTTATTGTGATTAGATTTGTAACACAGGAATGATGCAAAGTTGTAAACGGATATGGGATACCTGCGTCCCATCTGCTTTTTAGAGGATATCGTATGGATGTCATTTTTTAGATTTCCATGATATCCATATCCGTTATCCGTATTACATAGATATAATTCTTTGATTTGATTGTTATTTGTATTTTTTTTATGACAATTCTCAAAATCTGTTGTTTTTCCTATAATTATATAAGTAAAGCATATGCAATTACATATATTTGAAGCCTTAGATATCAAAAATTCTTGATATTCTACGATATCCACTTCTTTATTCATATTCTCCTTCAAATATTTATAACATAAACACATTCGTTTTTTCAGGGTATGGATATGCACTTTTCATATCCAAATGACATTTGTATTCTTATTTCGAAAATGAATATGAATATGATAATGACACTCATAGTCATACCATATCCGGTTTATTTGCACCTGTAATCACAGGTGATTGGAATGAGTTTGTCTCCTGCCATGTCAGGGGAAGCGAACTTAGTGTTGGAGATGCAGTCTAAGCTCCTTATTGATATAAAATACAAAATCACGAGTATTGACTTGGATGAAAAGGTGGAACTAGCATAAAGATGGTAAGGCAAACAATAGCTTATGTACCTAATGGAGGTTGGTCTGGAAGCACTGATGGCCGGTTAATAAAATCCCAAGCTGAATTAATTAAGCAATGGGCCACTTTTCCAGCATATTGAGCATGGACACCACCTGAAGCATTACCCTATGGTTCAGAATGGAAGGATAATTTGTTAGAGAAGAAACCTCTATAAATCCCCTTTTTTATGATTCAGATGAAAGGGAAAAGAGTACCATAATCCATCTGTCATAAACCCCTGCATTTATAGATGCACCACGAAATAAAGAAAAAGCGACATAGAACTTCCAATCAGCAACAGGCCACGGCTTTCCCTAATTCACAGAGTAAGTTTTGAATGCAAAGTAAAATTACATAGTCCATTTTCAGAAGGGGAAAGTATAGTCATTTGGGATAATTATAAGTGAGGCATCAGAACAACCAGTGCTTACAACAGTAGAGCAGTATTCAGCAAGATATTCTGCTAGTGTAGGAATTCCTTCAGGAATGCCAGCAGATTCAAAACCAGCCAACGATTCTGTGTCACGTAGTGTCGCATTGACAATGTATTGCTGCCATGGATGTCAAAAAATCAATATTGATTCCATAATGTGTCCAAATAAAAATTCCGACTGAAATTTAAGCTTAAAAAGTTTTAAAATAGTTTCAGGTTTTTTTCATATCAAACAAGCAAAAATAAGCTTCTATAAAAATTTAGAACCCTATCCACAAAACCCATCTTCTTAGAATAAACTTACTTGTATCCTACGTTGTTAGGTACTTGGATTTCTACAAGACACAACAGAGACAACTAGATATTATGTGTTTATCACATTATTTATGCGAGTGTTTAGGTTGTTGGATCCTATATTCACACTTACCTATTGGGGATTAGCAATGATATTTTCTGCCTCTTTCCCCTCTAGGATAGATTAATTTCTCTACAATACATGCCTACAATCAGGGCCTGTTTGGATCAAACCATATTTCTAAAACCTGATTACCAAAACCCTAGTTTCCCTGATGTTCACCAAGCACAAAACATAGTGTAGTAAAACTTGTTTAGGCTGGTAGTAGACTTGTTTGTCTGTCACATGTCTAAGCATAAATTGCCATAGTACAAGGTAAGGTATGTGAAATGTCAATTTAATTGAAATATAGACGTATCAATAACTAGTTCTAGCTGACAGTCGCACTTGACATCCTAGTTATAAATCAGCCTTTAATTCTTTCTAAAAAATTATGGTAGTCAAACGTGAGCAACTATGTCAAGCACACAATTTCCTGTTATTGGTACTTCGGTAGTATATATGCAAATTCTTGACTCTTCGAGTTTCAGCCAAGAAATTTTCAACTTCATGCATCACAGAGGGATTTGATGTGATTGCCTCAATTAGAAAAATCATGGCTCTCAAACATGATATCACAATGAGAAGCAACAATGGTGAATCTTTCATGCTCTTCAAGCCCTTCCATGCTCACAAATAATCACATGAAATCTTTACAATGCCAGATCTTAGTAATTCTAAATGATTTAGATTTTTATAACCAATGAATGCCAACAAATTACATTGATATACAAACGTAAATTATTTGAAATTACTGAGATATGGCATTGCAAGGATTTCATATGATTATTCCTTGGATTTTGCATTGATCGTGATTTATTAAATGAATTTGAAATTAAGGTGATTATTTTTAGCCTTGCATGCTTGTGGGCCCCAAGCTCCAAAGGTGTGGTACTCATGTGCCCTTAGCTTTGAGGCACAACAAGTATGGTAATTATGTTCTCCACCAGATGAGTACTATGTTTTAGAGAATCAAACAGTCAACATGGTCCATATTCCAATGCAACAAATATCTGATATTGTTAGCTCACACTTGAGCAACACGTCTCCATGCCCTAAGCTTGTGCAAATCAAACAAACTCTCCTCCAACATGCAGGGAGGCGGTGGACAAGCAAGAGGACTTGGGACGTTGGTTTTATGCCTCTTGAGAAATACCATGTTTTTTGGTTAGCATTAAAAAAGCCACTTCCTCTATTTAAACGTGTTTTACTGCCAAGAACACATTTGGATGCCTTAGTTAATGATACATCTAAAGACATATTCTACTAAATAAATATGTTTTCTATGATGAACACATTAATGGACTAGACCAAGGTCCTAACCAAGGTTATTTAATAAATTCAAACAGGTCCTCAATGTTTTAAACAAGATTTAGCACTAAATTCATGAAGACAAAGGATCCCTGAGTGGACAAGGCTTCAAGGCACAATCACATACATCATCCACGCTTAACTAGCATCCAGATTTACAAGTATCTTGAAAAAAAACAAAAACAAGTGTCATGCTAGTGTATGCTCTCAAATCACCAATATTACGCACAATATATTCATGTTTGACTGATAATAATATAGTAATAGGCAGCTGCAGTAGTGGGGTTGGGCAGTTTTTCCACCATTGGGAGGAAGAAAACCCTACAGTTTCTGACAAAGAAGAAGAGATAAGGAGGCAATTGGGTTTCTTTTCCTCAAAAGATTCACGTGCTAACTTAAGCACGTGAGGACAATTGCATCTATCTTTGGATTGGTTCTGGACTACTGGTCAGTTTTGGCTCATGAAGGGGTTTTCCTTGAAGTTGCCATTGGGACATCTAATATATTAGGCACATCAAATGGGTTATCCAGTTACTTGGGCCATCTGGATTGCTGCTGGCTCATTGCAAGTAAAGAATAAAAACCTATGATGAAGGAATAGAATGATAACAAATAGTTAATATTTCTTATGATATAAAATGTGTCAAAACTTAGAAGAGAAGAAGAACATACAACTGTCATATTTAGGTGTTCATAAAGGAAACTGCTACTGGTATCCATGTCTTAGAACTAAAAAAATAGAAATGTTTATACCCAGACCCATATCAATACTCGTACTCATGTCCATGTCTGGGCCTCATAGGTGATGCCTCCATGGAAGATAATTTGACCATAAAAATGAGAAGAAAGCATTAGATCATGGCTCCAAGGTAGAGGATTTGATTTAGAGAATTGGAGGAAATACTTTCAAATGTAAAATTGGTAAAAGAAGGTTAAAAAGATCTTAATTTAGTTTTCAACAAAAGGTAATATATTGCACTAGACACGTGCCAATTCCTTGTGATCATTGAAGTTGTGCCTCAATTTAATATAAAATATATGAAGAGTTGGTTACCTGGATAAGCTGAAAAGCCACGGATTATACACTACGGTCTCATTTGAAACTACTTTTGGATGACTTTTGGATAGTTAAACTTTTGACAAATCATAAAAAACCATGAAAGCAATTCCAAACAGGATCTAGCTGTACCACTTCACACAAAAGCTAAAATCATATGTGAATTTGTGGTTTTCCTGAAGCTGATTGGAGAGAACTTCTGGTAGAAGCTAGATAATAAGGTATGTAATTCCAATATTAGTCTTATTATTTTTTATAAATTACTTAGAAAGGAAGAAAAGGAGAGGAAGAGGGTTTGTAAAGGGTAGATATGTATTTTAACTTATAATAGAATCTAACTTCTACTAATAGGCCTTTATTTGTCAAACAAGATTTTTGAATATAACTTAGAATCTAGTTTCTACAAAAACTCCCAAAAGCCAACTTCTAAAAAAAATTCAAAATCTCACTTCTACATTTAGAAAGTTCCAAACGGAGTCTATATAATGGATAAAAAGGTGGATGGTACTAAAAGAAGCTAAGAGTATAGAGCTACAGAAATCAAACACTACACAGAATAAATTTTCAAAGAAAAATCATTGAAGGGTTTATCTGTACGCTGAAGGCTTCATTATATATGTAAAAGAAATGTAGCAACCTGATATTAAATTTGTAGGAGTTGCTAAATTGCAAAAAAGAGTAGGGAATCATAGAATATGAAAGCAGAGACAGAATACCAAGCTGCTATATGCAACATCACACATCTGATTCCCAAGTGTGGATAGTTCCCAGTCAAGAATGCCAATCACCCGATCCTGCAACAAGACAAAATTTCAGATTAAATGAAGGTAATGTTAACATACTCACTCATACACGAAAAATCTCAATTATACATTTAGAAATTTTATTCAGTATCTTCTTGTTTACATACTAGCGTATTCTTGGTCATCTATATATTAATTAAAATTGAAAAATTATATCAATAACTTTGACAAACGATATTGCAGATAAGATGTGTTGTGATTCATCAAATACAAGAACCTTTGAAAGGAGCAGAAAGCAATAATACAAGTCAAACTATAAAGTTTACCACATTAAGTATTCACAAGGTACAAACCTCCACAGCATGGAAAACTAGATTATCTATACGGAAGTCACCATGGACAAGACCAGTTCCTGGCCCTGATGAACAATCTTCAGAAGGAATATGGTGTTTTAACCAGCTAGCCAAATCTAACATCTTGGAATTCCTTTCCAGCTTCCCTTCACCTGTGGAAGAAAGATACTGTCTTGTCCATCTTTCCACCTACATAATAAGTTTACCTTATTAGTCTAAAAATAAAGAGTAATACAGCCACTTTAAACGAAGTTCATAGGGCTGTCACCTTTAAAGTTCAGAAAAAGAAAACCAAACATGATATTCAGCCAGCTAAAAACAACACATTTTTCACTAATAGTAGACCAAATATCATGTCATAAAGAAGTTATATTATACAGGTACCCAAACTATGAGATTGCAAATCAGGATGATGGCATGTTCTCAACTTGTTTTAAAGCTAAATGATGTTTAGCTACATAAAAACCATATTCAAACTCATTACTTTCATAAATTAAACGACATATTGGCCTTGATCTCCAATAAAAAATGGTTAACGGCCATTTCTCCAGTCAAGACAAACTAAATTTCCATACATAGCCAACTTTAGTTTAGTAATTAAATAGGGAAACAAAACTTACTTGCCTCTTGCAATAGTTATCCCTCCTGCCAAATTTGCCTAACCCAATGGAATCTACATCAACCTTGTGGAGGGAGGCTAAAGTCTTGGCAGTTTCTTGGTATATCACTTGCCTTCGTCCAGGAGCAAGCCCCTAAAGGTGAGAGTGAGAGTGAGAGAGAGAGAGAATATTGTGATATAGAGAAACCTACAAAAAAACAAGTTTCTGCTACCAAAAGGGTACAGATTGTAAACTACATATCAACAAACATGATAACATCATTAATATTTTGTATAAGTTATTTATGTGAAAATTTTTAATCATATAAAACTGGTGCAAAATAAGGTCCTTACTGGAAGCTTGCTATCTATAAATAACCGTCCATTCAAGTATTCCATGATGTAAAAGGATGTCCCAATAATGCTAGGATCAGTGCATAAGCAAAACACCTTTGGAACAGGGACATCTGAGTGCACACATAATGCCTCAAGGACCTGAAACAGATTGTTAAATTGTTTAAGATGAAAACGACACACTTGTCAAATTGTCAACAACAAAAAAAATTAGAAGTATGCAACAAAGGAAATACAAAATAGATGTATATCAGACTCATGATCGTTGCAGAGAAGTAATGAAGTTGTACTGTCAGGAATTAAAGACTTAACACTTCCCAATATGTAATAAAACTGCAATACTACGTTTTTATTTTTGCAAATTTGGCCAGATTTTCAGCTCTAGTCAATGATTGTCCTATAGGATTCTTTAGTTATGGACGTGGTCTTCAACAAGGAGATCCTTTATCCTTGTTATTCTTTTCTATGTCTGAGGTTTTTGGACATACATGTGTTAAGGCTGAGGATGGGACAATTGTCAAAAGTGGGTTCAACATGGAAAAGGTTTAAGGAGTGTCCAGGTGTGTCAACCACCAATCCCAATGATATCCTGGTTCTTTTGTAGGGGCAACAGTGAGGATGTTAAAATCTCGCCTTTTTGTTGGCATGTTTGAGACAGTTCTAGGCCTAAAGTGAACTTCATAAGCCCACAGTTATTGGGGTGGAGATGTTTACAAATCATTGCCTCTTTTTTGGTTGCAAATTGAGAAGATCTCTCTCAACAATTGTCAGGTAGGAGAAGAAGAAACATGATTTGAACCCAGTGCTGGACAGGATTGAAACATGTATATCTGGTAGGGAAGAGAAGTTTTGTCTTTTGGGGGAAAACTGCCTTGATCTCTTTGATGTTCTCCAAACCATTGCCTTGACAGGATTTAGTACTTGCCAATTTTATGATTTACTATCTCTGATGCATAGATAGGTTGGAGAAATTTCATAAGCTTTTTTTTTTGGAAAGGGGGTAGGAAGAGTTCTCCAGGGGACTTCCATATAGTTGCATGGAGTAGTGTGTCGTTCCAAAGCTGAAGAGAGTTTGGGGTATGTCTGGTTCTCAAACAGGTGAATTTTAGAGATGATTATGGGAACAATCTCACTATTTGTTTTATTGCTGCCACCAAATTAATTCTCTAGATTAAAAAAACAAACGATTCTTCTAATAAAAAAATTGAATAATTCTTTCATGAAAAATGAATTGCATCTAAATAGTTCCAAATGGTAAAAGATGGATTTGAATGTGCGTCACTAGTACTTCCCTTAAAAGTTTTTAGCAACTACAGCTGATTTAAGCAGGCAAAGCTTGAGGTTAGCACAAATATCCTGAGCAAGTTTTTAAGAAATCTCTTTGAAATCAGGAACCACCTTAGCACACCAGATACTTCTGTCTTCTTCCCAATTCTCAAATGTTTTGGAAATCAATTCAACAATAGATTACAATTAATTGAACCAACAAGGCCATATATCTATTTATAATCTGTTAGAATAAATGAATCATTATATGAATATTTGTGTTATCCATTTATTAGATTCCTTATAGGTTAAGTAAGTGTTCTCCAATATATAAGAGATTATAAACCTTTATTATGATTATGTAATATATAATTCTCTTCTTCCTTAACATAGCATCAGAGCTTAGGATTTAACAAAAAAAAAGGAGAGAGCAGCAATCGCCGCTGTTACTGGACCACCGTCGGCGTTAACGGATCCACTGAAAAACCTCCTCCTTTCTCGTCTAGAGAATCTTTACCTAATCTTGATTTGTCTATTGCTCTTTGTCGTGTTTACCCTCTCCGATGGTTGTGCAACCTTACCTCTGGAAGGGCAAATGTGCTAGGTCACTGTGTGACGTTGTGTGATAATGTAAGGTGACAGTGTGCCCTAATTATACCATGTTTAGTTTGATTTTGTGTTGATTCATATTAATTCAAATCTCCTTTCTATTGGGTTTCCCTGCACATGGAGGATAGTCCATTTAGACATTTCTCTTTCTCGTAGGGACTCAGGTGCACCACTTAACCCTTTAAGGTTTGTGAAAGAGGAGAAAAGAAAAAAGAAGGAAGACACAACATTTTTGCATAAGAGAAGTGACGACCGTTTTTCTTCTAGGGTAACTATTGCACCATCTTGATCAAAGGGCCAATCGGAGGGTCATTTGTGGTCGAATCGAGCTGAGATTTCACCGGCTCGGTTGTAACTTGCTGCTCTTCAGTTTGGACGGTTGGATCGGGGATCGAAACAGTATAAGACCAGATTCAAAGGAGGTTTCAGAAGATTTTGTCATTGCAATTCTGCAACGCACACTCTTGGAAGAAGTTCAATTTAAGAAGAGAAATGAAGTCTGTTTGAGCCAAAATTTTATCAACAAACCAGGGACTCATGGAGCTTTAGTCCTACCAAGTTTCGCGATTTTAGGATCACCGTAATGACAGCAGTTTCATCTGGAACAGAAAAAGGCTGGTTTGGGTATATTCTGCTTTACCTCTTCTTGTGTTGTTGTATGTTGATTGTTGATGTGCATGTGTGATTTCTCTAGTTAAACACTAGAGAAGACCTTATTTGTATCTATTTGATTATAGTTGAGGTTTTGGAGGTAGACCGACGGGTCTTGTGGGTTTCACTCCTCATACCAGGAAGGTTTTTCATGTAAAAGATTTGGTGTTTTGTGCTTGTAGTTTTTTCTTGGTTTTTTGATCGATTTTCACATTTGATTTCACCATTAAGTAGTTATTTTGAAAGATCCAATTGAGATATTCCCAACAAGTGGTATAGAGCGCAAGTTAAGTTTGTCAGACAAGGCAAACTTGACTAAGACAGATTCCTTGTAGTGAAGATAGAAGCAAACATAAGCAGAATGTTTTCATTAAATGATACAAACTATCAAGATTGGAAAGGAAAGATGGAAGATCTTCTTTATGTGAAAGAGTATTATAAATCCGTGTTTAATAAAGAAAAGCCTAAAGATAAATTTTAAGATGAATGGAGGATACTTCACCGATAAGCTTGTGGTTTCATTCAACAGTGGATAGATAACAATATGTTGAATCACATTTGTAATGAAACAAATGCAGGTACCTTATGGTAGAAGCTTGAGGAGCTATATGCTCGAAAGGAAGGCACCAACAAAATGTTTCTGATCAGACAGTTGATGCATTTGAGATATCAAGACAGCACTCCTGTAGCAATCATGTGAACATGTTCTAAGGAATCATCAATTAATTGTCTTCGATGGACATCACGTTTGATGATGAAGTGAGAGTCTTATTATTTCTGGGGTCATTGCCAGACACGTGGAAAACCTTAAAGGTTATGTTCTACAACTTAACTCTTAATGGTACAATCACTTGGAGATACGTGAAAATCAAGGTGATAAATGAAAAGACCAAAAGGATTGCAAAAGGTTCCTCCTCACATCTAATGTGTTAGTTACAAAGTCATAGAAGAGAAATCATAGTAGAGATCCAAAAGATTCTGAGAAATGCAGAAGTAAGTCAAGAGACAAGTTTGCAAATATTGAATGCTATCACTGCCATAAGAAAGGTTACACCAAGAAGTTTTGTCAGAAACTGAAAAAAAAGAACAAGAAAAAGAAGTTATAGCAGTATGACAATGACAGTGATAGTGAGGGGAGGATTGCCTCTACTATGGGAGAGCTAGTTGTTGTTTGTGAAGATGATGCTGTGAATCTTGTGGATGATGATGAGACTGCGTGAGTGTCTGATAGTGGTGCTATCATTCATGTAACATCTTGGAGAGAGTTCTTCACTCGGTACACTTCAAGTGATTTGAGGATTGTGAAGATAGACAACAACGATAGGGCAAAGATCGTTGGTAAAGGAGATGTACATTCAGAGACCACAAATGACACCAGATTAATCGTCAGATCAATCAAATATGTTGAGAGTTTGAGATTCAACGTTATTTCAATTGAGAAGCTTGATGAAAAAGAATACTTGAGTCAGTTTAGAGATGGACAATACAAGTTCACCAAAGAAAGCAGGATTGCTGCAAGAGGTAATAAGATATCACACCTCGATTATATTCATATTAAACTCTTTAGTGTTTCTGTTAGTACATTAAAAAATGAAAATCAAATTGTGTTATGACATAAGAGTCTCGATCACATGAATGAGAAGGAGATAACATTGCTTTTAAAGAAGAATCTCTTGTCAAAGATGAAGAGTACATATTTAAAGAATTGTGCAGATTGCTTCGCAAGAAAGCAGCACAGAATTTCCTTCAAGAGCCAGCCTCCTTTCAAGAAACCAGAGATATTAAAATTGATACACTCTGATGTATGTAGACCGATAAAATTAACGATACATGGTAGAGCTACATACTTTGTTACTTTTATTGATGATTCTTCTAAAAAGACTTGGACTTATGTCTTGAAGTTCAAGGACAAAGAACTTGACATATTCAAAGAGTTTCAAACTTCTGTCAAAAGACAAATAGGCAAGAAACTAAAGTACATCCGAACAGATAATGGAGGAGAATATTATGGACCGTTTGATACATATTGCAAACAACATAGCATAAAGCATCAGAAGATTCCTCCAAAAACACTACAGTTGAACAGAGTTACTGAAAGGATGAATATAATATTGGTGAAGAAGATGAGATGTTTGCTTTCACAAGTAAAGCTATCGAGGTCTTATTAGGATGAGGCCTTGATGACTACAGTGTATATTGTTAATCTCTCACTATGTTACTATTTACAGAGAGATGTTCCAAATAAGGTTTGGTATAACAAGGATGGCTCCTATGATCACTTGAAAATATTTGAATGCAAAGCTTTTGTGCATGTTCCTTAAGATGAAGGAGCCAAACATGATGCAAAGACACAGTAGTATATTTTTCTTGGCTATGGGTAAGATGATTTTGACTACAAGTTGTATGATCCAGTAGCTAAAAAAGTTGTTAGAAATCGTGATATTGTGTTTATAGAAGACCAAACAATTGAGGACATTGATTAAGAACAGGCTAAAGCAACTCAGCAACAAGATGGCTTGATAGATTTGGACCACCTCCTACAGTTTCGGCTCCAAAATAGAGTGAAGTTGAAGATGATGATGACATAGACAGAGGTGGACAGAATACTCCCCAGCATTAGGTTGATGTTGATGTAAATGGTCATGATCAGGTACCACCAATACAGAAAGTTTCAATAACATTTCCACACAGAAGATTAGTAAGAGATTGAAGACCTTCTACCATATATTCTCGAGATGAGTTTGTGATGTTACTCTTTGATGGTTTTGAACCAGAATGCTTTGTAGAAGTAATAGGAGAGCACAAAAAAGAATGAATGGAAGCCATGCAAGATGAGATGAGTTCCTTACATGAAAATCAGACATTTAAGTTGGTAAAGTTGCCTAAAGGCAAGAAAACACTCAAGAACAAATGATTCTACAGAATTAAGCAAGAAGAGCACACTCTACATCCAAAGTATAAGGCCAAATTGATTGTAAAAGGATTCACTCAGAAGAAAAGGATTGACTTCAATGAGATCTTCTCTCTAGTTGTGAACATGACTTCCATTAAAGTGATCCTTGATTTGACAACAAGTCTCAACTTGGATGTTGAACAGATAGATGTGAAGACAACTTTCCTTCATGAGAGTTTGAAGGAAGAGATTTACATGAAGCAACCAGAGTGATTTGCTCAGAAAGGAAAAACAAACTATATGTGTAGATTGAAGAAAAGTCTTTATGGTCTGAAACAAGCACTAAGGCAATAGTATATGGAGTTTGACACCATTGTGGGAGAGTAAGGTTACAAGAAATGTAGTACAAACCATTACGTGTTCATTAAGAGATTTTCTTAATGATTTCATTATTTTGTTACTCTATGTTGATCATATCTTAATTGTTGGCAAGAATATGTCCAAAATTGTAGGATTGAAGAAAGAATTGAGTAAGTTTTTTGCTATGAAAGACTTGAGACCTACAAAGAATATTTTGGCATTGGAATTGAAAAAGACAAGAATTCTAAGAAGTTATTTTTGTCACAAGAGAAGTACATTGAGAATGTACTTTAAAGGTTTCATATCGACAATGCTAAAGTAGTTGGCTCGCCTCTTGCAGCTCACTTCAGATTAAGCACCAAGTAATGCTCTTCTAAAGATGAGACGAAAAGAGAAATGGAAAATGTTCTGCATGCCTTAGCTATTGGAAGTTTGATATATGCCATGATGTGCACTAGACCTGATATAATTCATGCAGTTAGTACAGTAAGTAGATTTCTTTCAAATCCTAGAAAACAACATTAGAAAGTACTGAAATGGATCATGAGATACCTCCATGACACTTCAGGTTTGAAGATCTATTTTGCTAATGGAAAACCTATATTGATTGGCTACACAGATTCACAAATGGCTGGAGAAGTTGATGACAGAAAATCCACTTCAGGGTACCTATTTACTTATGCAGAGGGAAGTTGTTTCATGGCAATCGAGATTGTAGAAGTATATTACATTGTCTACGACAGAGGTTGAATTTATTGTAGCTACAGAAGCCTGTAAATAGCTATTATGGTTGAAGAGAATGCTTGAAGAACTTTGGATTATGCAAGACAAGTTTGTGTTGTTCAGTGACAGTCAAAGTGCAATTCACTTAAGCAAAAATTCAACTTTCCACTCCAGGTCAAAGCATATCAATATTCGCTACCATTGGATTCGAGACGTGGTGAACTCAAGAAAGCTTGAGTTTGATAAGGTGCATATCGATGACAATGGGGTTGATATATTGACTAAAGCAGTGACGAAAGACAAACTTAATGTATGCAGTTAGATTGCAGGATTAGTGGACTCCTATATTTAGTCGGGAGGGAGAATTTTGTTTGGTTTCCCTCCACATAGAAGATAGCCCATTTACGCATTTTTCTTTCTTGTAGGGACCTAAGTGCAAGATTCCCATTTAACCCTTTAAGGTTTGTAAAAGAGGAGAAAAGAAAAAAAAGAAGGAAGACACAACATTTTTGCACAAAAGAAGTGACGATCATTTTTCTCCTAGGATGGTTGTTGCACCATCTTGATCAGAAGACCGATCGAAGAATCATTGGCGGTCAGATCGAGCTGAGATTTCATCGATTCAGTTGCGACTTGCTGCCCCTCAATTTGGAAGGTTGGATCGAGGATCAAAACAACGAATAGCCAGATTCAAAGGAGGTTTTAGAAAGGTTTCGTCACTACAATTTTACGACGCGCACTCTTAAGAGAAGTTTAGTTGAATGGGAGAAACGAAGTTCATTTGGGCTGAAATTTTGTCGACAGATCAGGACTCATGGAGCTTCATTCCTACCAAGTTTCGCGATTTTAAGAGCACCGTAGTGATAACAGTTTCATTTAGAATAGAGAAAGCTGAATTAAGTATATTCTGCTTTACCTCTTGTGGTGTTGTTGTATGCGTTATTGATTGATTGTTGGTGTGTATGTGTGATTCCTTTAATTAAATACTAGAGAAGACCTTATTTGTATCCATTTGATTATAGTGGAGATTTTGAGGGTGGAATGACAGATCCTGTGATTTACTCCTCATACCGAAAAAGTTTTCCAGGTAAAAGATTTGGTCTTTTGTGCTTGTGATTTTTTCTTGATTTTTTGATCGATTTTCACATTTGATTTCACCATTGAGAAGTTGTTTTGAAAGATCCAATTGAGATATTCCCAACACTTTCTCTTCCAAAACCTACCTCGTCCGATGCTCCTCCGCCCTAAACTCTCCTTCAACCAAAATCCATCGAGATGATGACTGTTTCGATGCAATTCTTCTCCCCTTGCTGATGGCCAAAGCCTCAGCGACGTTCCCAATGGTGTTATTTGAAGGGAGATGTGAGATAGAGGTCGGGAGCGTAGTGGTGGACGGGATCCTCTAATTCAGCAAGCTCCAATCCAACATCTACAAGAGGATAAGCATGTCTCCCAATAATATCTTGTTCTCCCTCGTCTACTGCAAGAAGGCGAGGTCAACAATGACATCGTCGAAGGGCATATGTGAGGCAAAAGGTCTTGATTAAAGAGAGATCCGACTTCTCCTCGATCGCGAGGGAGTGAGACTACTTCATGCTGGCCACGATGTGAAGGTCGAACAAGACACGAAAGGCGGGAAGGCGTAACCATGTGTTGGATAGTAGATCCATCAAGAAGAAGCTTCCCACCATGGTACTAAATGTCTACGCGTGTCACCGAAATTTCTCTACACGTGTCTTATTTTCAATTTACCGACATGACTCCGACACGATATCGAAATGGAAGTTTTCTTAACAAATGTAATTTTTTTTACCGTATTTCCACCGACACGATTTCGACATACCGATATTTCTCCGACACGTATCTATTTTTCAACTTATCGAAGTCCGACACGAAATCGACATTTAGAAGCATGCTTCCCACGAAGGAAGGCGACGTCTATAAGTAAGAAGAAGGGAGAGCAAGTTAAGGTTTATTTGATTATTTGTATTTCAATCTAATAGTCTTCTAAAATTACAAAAGTTACTAAAACCCTTGAAATTTGAATTTTTTCAGAAAAAACAGTTGTTTCCTATATGCCTTAATGCAAGTGCCTTATGACTAATGTAATTGACTATAGTTATTGTTTATCTGCTTGTTACTATTACTGTTACAACATCTACTACTATTATTGCTACTTTTATTTATTTTATGTAATTCTTTGTCAATAATACAAAAAATCATTATGTAACAAACTGTACATGTTAGATGCTTCAATTTGAGAAGAACTGTTAGAGTAAATAGATCCTTATAGAATCTTTATGTTATTCATTTATTAGATTCCTTGTAGGTTAAATGTTCCCCTATATAAAGGATATTATAATCCTTTATCATGATTATGTAATATATGATTCTCTTCATCCTTAACATAATCTTTCACAACTCAAGCAGTCTGGTAAAATGATTGATTTTCAATTAACCAATTGATCATTAATGATTTTGATTGATCACCAATTATTTCTGGATGATAACTAAAACACCTGTACACCTGTAACATCTTGTCTTCTGCATCATTTTCTTGTTACAACCCTTTTTAGTATGCCCAAATTTTTAATTTTCACACTAAATGATGTACTCTGACAAGCCTTTTTGACGAGATAGTTCGGCCAAAGTTCGATCAAGTTGAATCACTTTCACTTGACAACGAGTGGGAACTTTCGATTCAACTCAAGAAGGAACACATAATAAATGGTGGAGATGTTTATAGGACACTTCTCGATTAGCTTTTGTTTATATCAAAACTATTAAGGATGTTTTACATAAAATCTAATAGAATAGCATTTAAATGTGGTCGGTCCCCATGGAAAAATTCAAATTTGAATATCACAAAGAACCCTATGAATACCACAGACAAGAGAAACCCAGTACTATTTTCTCAATAGACCATTCACACCAAATGGTTATCTAGTCTTTCCTCCATTAGTCAGTGAGATATTGTGATGATCGACAAGAGATTGCCACAGATCAGCCTGTGTTAGCATTGCGAAACCAGTCTGAGCTGGAATTTGGCGAGGAAATAAAATCGCTCAATTAGCATCACATATTATTCCACTGATTAGTGTAATGTACCATACTTTAAATTTTGATAATAATTATTTTTAAGCAAGACCATACTATGGTTATGTGATGAATATTAGTAAGTTTATTAAAGATTAAATAGATTAGATGTATAAGAGTTCATAAATGAGGCTACTTACAAGAATATGTTATGTTAATGAAATAAATTAGGTTAAAATGGTATTTGTGCTAAGTAGATAAAACAATATCGTATGCTAGATGAAGCTGGATCATACCAAGCCGAAACCATATAAGTGTGCAAGGACCAATCCAGCTTGTGGTCTTAAAAAGGTTTTTTTTTCCATTACTGCTTGGTGTGTAGCAGTAGTGGCCAAAGGCATGGGAAGTGGAAGAAGTTAGGAAGGAGAACAGGAACAATAGGAGTTTGGGATTCATACAGGTAAGCAACTTACATATTCGGAGATTTGGATTTTGTTCCTAACTCTTTTTTTATTGCCATGGTTTAATGATGAAAGATGGAGGAAAAAATAATATGTGTTGATATTAAGTGTACATGTTACACATATATAAGTTAAGATATAAATGAATATCCAATTATCCTATTACACTACCCAACATATTATATTCTAATAAGTTCAATACTCCCCTTCAAGCTGAAACATATATATTTATTATGTCTAAGCTGTTACAAAGAAATTCATAAGTTCCAATACAAAGTCTATCTTTAATACTCTCTCTCAAGCTGAAACATATCTATCATGCCTAGATTGTTACAAAGAAATTCATAAATTCCAATACTAAGTTCCTTAGTAAAGATGACTGTAAACTGGTTAGAAGTCTTTATATATGGAGTAGAGATAACCCTTTTCATCACCATCTCTCAAACATAATGACAATCCACCTCTATATGCTTAGTACACTCGTGACAGGTGAGATTGTTGACAATATAGATAACCATCTGATCGTTACATACATGGACATTGGTACCTCAACAAGAAAATCAAAGTCTATCAGGAGATAACGAAACCACATCATTTCACAAGCAGTCTAAGCCATAAATCTATACTCAGATTCAACACTAGATCTAGAGACAATATTCTATTTTTTATTGCGTCATGTAACCAAGTTTCCTCTAACATAGGTACAATATCTAAAAGTAAACTTTTGATCTCCTCTATCTCCTGCATAACCAAAGTCTGAGTAAGCTCCAATATGCAGATGATCTTTTTTTTATAAACAAGTCCTTTGTCCGAAGCTTTCTAAATGTAAGACAACACTCGTAAGACTCCCAACCAATGTATTATTTTTAGTTCTTGCATAAACTGACTGAAAACACCAACAATGTATGCAATATCTAGATGTATAATAGTCAAATAGATCAACTTTCTAATCAATCGTTTGTATCTTCCAGCATCCTCTAATGAAGGTGACAAACTATTCTAGATGTCTAAGCTCTAATCAAATGGAGTAGTCTCTGATTTACACCTTAAGATATTTGTTTCTTGTAGAAGGTCTAATGCATATTTCTTCTGTAACAATGTCATCCTGTGTCTAGTATAAGTAAACTCAATACCCAAGAAATACTTGGGTCTATCCATGTTCTTTGTCATAAAGTGCTTCTGTAAATAATCTTTCGTCTTCTAGATGCTTGTAACATCACTACCTGTCAACAAAATATCATTTACGTACACAATCAGAATCACACAACCACTATCTATCCATTTGCAGAAAACAGAAAGATCCACAATACAATGTCGAAAATCACAAGTAACCACAATACTACTGAACTTCTCAAATCAAGCGCATGGACTCTGTTTAAGGCCATAGATCACTTTCCTGAGGAGACACACTTGATTCTTCTCTTGAACAACATATCCAGGGAGTTGCTCCATATACATCAGTTCTGCAAGATCGTTATATAGGAAAACATTCTTCACATCTAGCTAACAAAACTCCTAAGACTTGTTGATAGCAATGGATAGAATAACTCTGATGAAATTCAGTCTGGCAATAGGAAAGAATATCTCAAAGTAGTCAATGCCATACTCTTGTGTGAAACCTCGTGCTACTAAACGTACTTTGTACCTATCTACCATACCATTAGATTTATATTTAACAATAAACACCCATTTGCAAGTAACATATTAGTTCCTTCTAACTTAGAAACCAATTTCCATATCTCGTGAGACACAAAAGCTTGCATGTCTTCATCTATTGCTGTCTTCTATTTATGGTAGTAATATTGCCTCTTCGTAATTCCTAGGAATTAACTCCGAAGTAATGGACAAAACAAATATACGAAAAATAGAGTGTAGGCGATTATAACTAACAAAATGGAAAATAGAATGTGTAATGGAGACACGTATACCTTTCCGAATAGCAATTGGTAAATGTAAATCTGTAAGTAGTAAATCTACAGATGATGAAGAAAAAATGACTGGAAAGGGACGTAACCGTCGTCGATATACCTGTAAAGTATCATATACCTTTATAGTGCTTGTATCATTGACATTAGTATCACCAAACTTGACCATACAATGTAAAGATATACTTTCAGATAAAGATGGGATACTATTAAAGAAATGCTTAGTCTCAAAGAATGTAATATCAGCAGAAACAATGTATTTCTTAGTAGCAGAAATGTAACAACGATAACCTCATTGGGTACGAGAATATCTTAGGAATACACAATGAACAGATCGTAGAGCTAGTTTATCTAAGTTTGGTATTAAATCCTGAACAAAAACAACACAACCAAACAACCAAGGAGTTAAGAGAAAAAATATCTACAACAAGACGTAACCGTCAGAGTGGAATCTCCTCCAAGTGGAGTAGACAGTATACAATTGATAAGATAAGAAGCTGTCAGAACAACATCAGACCAAAGATATTTGGAAACATGCATCTCAAACATAAGTGATCGAATAACATCAAATATGTGACAATGTTTGCTTTTACAACATCAGTATGTTGAGATGTATAGTGTATAACACATAGAGATTCACAATAATAGCAAGGATTTATTTCGTAAATACTAAGACATTATTTGTGTAAAGAATTTTGGGGTAAGCAGAATATTGATTTATTATTTCCACGAGAAAAAAATTGATAGTATCAAGAACACTGACTCTATATTTCAACAAATAGACCCATGACACACATGAGAAATCATCGATAAAGACAATATAATATCTATAATCCGACACAAAAGGTGTTCTAACTGTATCCCATACATCACAATGAATCAACTCAAAAGGACTCTTACTACGAACCAGATGAAGACTACGAAAGATAACACGATGGTACTTACCTAACTTATAAGACTTACACTGAAAGGAAGACACAAGTATCCATGAAAGAGCCTACTGTAACTTCTAATGAGAAGAATGACTCAAGTGACGATCCCATATGATCGACAGTTCTACTGTAGGAGCCAATGATGTAAAACCTCGAGGTATCTCATCTTTGACAAGTAGGCAAACTCCTTGACCTTTCTCACACCTCAAATCAATCCTCTTTCCCGTCTGTAGGTCCTAAAAGGTACAATACAAGAGAAAAAAGGTTACAAAGTAATTAAGGTGTTTGATAATGGAGTTAATCGATAAAAGATTAATTGGAAATTTGGATACATAAAGAGCCTAGTCTAATGTTAACTGAGACATAACACGAATAGTGTTTTGTTCAGAAACACGACAAATCTGATCATTTACAAGGATATACGGGAATAAATATCACAACTACCTGTCATGTGCAAAGATGTTTCTAAATCAATTATCCAAAAAATATCTCTAGAGATTAATAAACCAGAGATACCTAAAGTGGAAGTAGTGACATGTGATAACATAACAGTGGAAGACTGGCTCTCTCTAAATTGAAGAAACTGAGCGTACTCCTCTGAGACAGTGTCACTGGTGGCACACTAGTAGTAGGAATTGAGTATGATGGTTATCTACGAAAGTAAACAAAGTTCTATTTCTTATTGCAACATTGAAATAACAACTGTCTTAACGATTTTGATCTGGAAGTTCAAATTTACAACCCTCGTTTATACTTTTGTATTTTATTTAGACTTTTGTATGCATTTACTACATTAGTGTCAGTGTACCTTAATTTTGCAAAGATCTGTGAAGGGACATTTCTCATAAACATCATAACATCTCTTGTAGAGCTTGAGTTTCCACTTTCCAGAGGACACAAAATGACAATATATACTCAATTAATTGGTTACTTGGTTATGTCCTTTTTGTAAATGATTGCTAGGAGTGTAAACAACAATGGACAGAAAATACACAATTTAGATTTTATTTATTGTTAAACTTGAGAATGATGAAAATCTTGAGTTTGAAGAATAACTAGAAGACATTACCGCTGATGATGAAGAATAAGAGTCTCATGGAGATGAAGGATGATGATCATTTTATTTGTTTTTTTTTGTTATTGACTATTAACTCTTGCTAACTTCTATTTAAGTTTTCTTTAATTATTATTGTGGAAGATTCTATGCTACCCATGAGGTTATCTCACAGAGTTGTAACTACCTATTAGTAGTTACCATAGACACATCCTATTATTATTTGCAATTCTCTTGACACTTCCACAATTTTTAGATTTTATTTATAGTTAAACTATTATTAATAATTTTAGAAATTAACATATCAATTTATTAAGGGATTTTTGCTTGAATACCCTCGCAAACATAAAGAATAACTCATATACCCTCCAAACAAGACCTAATTATTTATATACCCTTAAAAAAAAACATTATACTTACATGCCCTACCGCTAGTCTACTATTACCACGAAATCCCTAACCCATGATTAAAGTCTAACTCAATGTTTGAATAGACAAAAATGCCCATGAATATTTATTTTACTCTAAGCCAGGGCTTCATGCCTTTTCCACCACTTCTTTCTTCCCTTTCTTTTCTATGGCGATCCTGCATCTCTACAAGGAAGACACAATCATCCCCCAACAACAAGCATCGGAGGTTAGGAGGAGAATCTATCGATGCTCCTTCTTCGACTAGTACACAAAGGTATCACTCTCCATCACTCGAAGTTAGGGTTTTGAATCTCTATGAAGTAATAGATGACAAGAATTTCGTTTGAGTTTGGGTTCGATTTGGATTTCGATTTTGGCTTCAGACACCGAGATTAGTTTTAAGGTTATGATTTATATTAGGGCTTATGTTTGGGTTTTGGGTTTGAGTTTGGATTCTGGGTTTGAGTTTAGTTTTGGATTTCAATTTTGGATTTTGATTTTGTGTTTCGTTTTGATTTCTGATTTTGGGTTTGGTTTTATGGTTAGGGTTTATGTTTGGGTATTGGTTTGAATTTTGAATTCTAGGCTTGGTTTTTTTTTTTTCTCTGGGCTTGTTTTGGGTTTTTTATTTTGGATTTGGTTTTAGAGTTAGGGTTGATATTAGAGATTCTCACTTTGGAGTATTTGATGGTTTAAGATATTCTAAATTGATTAGAGCATGATAATTTAATATTTTATACATGATTAGTTCATCTATTGGATAATTTAATTAATTCTGTTTTATACATGATTAAAGCATAGTTCTGTTTAATTCATATAGTAGATAATTTAATGTTTTAAACATAATTAGAACACATGATTAGAGCATAAATGAGTTCACAATTGATTTGGACATAATTAGTTCTACAATATATTTGCTTTTCAATCATGGCTATTTAGTTCATATATTGCAATTAGTTATGATACTTCTGTAATTGATTGTTGAGCATGATTGTTTAGTTCGTATATTGAATGATTGTTTAGTTCATATTACATTCTATTTAGTTCATATATTGGATAATTGAATTAGTTATGATAGTTTTGCAATTGATTTACTTTTCAATTAAATTTTGCTACACAGTAATGTGGATGAATATGTTATGATATTATTTTCTGGAGGATATTGGACTAGATTGAAGGGAGATGGCAAATATAGACCTAAGCTAATATAACAAAAGAGTTTCTATTTTGCCACGAGTGATGCAATTATGAGTCTTATTTTAGAGGGACTGACCAACACAATAGACTTAAAAAGTAATGAACACCTAAACATAGTTTACAAAGTCCCTAGTTTGACACCTACAAACTAATGAAGATGTGAAAGTCATTTTTGAACAACCTAATCCCCAAATAACTGTGGAAATTTATGTCACAAGGGATCAAAATGGTCTGTCATTGCAAGAATCAATTTGCAAAGGAAGAAAGAGAAGAAGGTCTACACAAAAAGGAAACTTTGATGCATTAGAAGATGTTAATGTTATTAACCTAGATGTGGATTTTGACTTTGACGAAGACCTTGAGGGTGTTGCAAGGGAAGATGGTGCGCAGGATATTACACAAGATGAAATTAAAGATGTAGTGGGTCAGACGCTGAAATTGATAGTGAGAATAGTTACTATAGTTTACATGATTCTTGTAATGATGAATATAACCTCTAGAAGAGGTTTAAGACTATCACCCTCAATTTTTTAATGTGGATATAAAAAAACCCAAAATGAGTGAGGATAGAATATATGAACACATCACCTGAATGAAGCATGCACTAAGAACCTATAGTATTCTTGGAGAGTTTAATTTAAGGCATTTGAAGAGTAAGCTTACTAAAATAACTATGCTGTAAAGACATGAAGTGTACATAGAGGTTTCACTGTTTAAGGTTGCATGATGGGATCACTTTCCAAGTAAAAAAGTGACAAATGAGCATACATGTTCTTCGGTGAACAAAGTTGACAACAAAATGGCAACAAAACGATGAATTGCTGCAAAATGTCTGGATTGGCTCAAGTTTGACAATGATTAAAATGTTAAGGAACTCAGTAGACGGTTAAGAGAGAAGCATAGTTTGAAGTTGCCTCATTATAGAGTGTGGAGAGATAAACAAATTGTTCTAGAGGAGATACATGGTAATTAAGAGGAGTTGTATGCTTTGATACCTGATTTATGTGTTGAGTTGTTGCGCACCAATCTAGGTAGTGTGGTGACCTATGAGATAAAGTATGATCAAGTATTTAAGAGGATGTTTGCGACATTTAAAGCATGTATTGATGGATTTTTGGAAAGTTGCTAACCCTTCTTAGGTTTAGATGGGTACCATCTAAAGGAAAATTATAAAGGATGTCTCTTGACTACCACCACCCTTAATGTAAACAATGGATTATATCTAGTTGCTTGGGCAATTGTGGATGGTGAAAATGGAAACAATTGATGATGGTTTTTAAAGAATTTGAAGGAAGCCATAGGAAAGGATATTCCTAGCCTTGTGTTTATGTCAAATCAATGCAAGGGACTTGAGAAGGCAATTATTGTATTGTATCCAAGAGTGGAACACAAAATTTGCACAAGACACCTTTATAAAAATTTCAAAAAGGAATTTAAAGGTGAATTACTAAAAAGGTCATGCTGGTCCGCTGCTAGAACATGGACACAATCTAAGTATAAGTTTGTTATGTTGCAAATCAATGAGGCTGGTGGGAGAGTATATGATTACCTAGCTAAGAGGACAAGGAAGGAAGTCATTTGGTGTAGATGGCAGTTTGAAACTGAGGCCAAATGTCACTATTTGACAAATAACATGTTTGAGTCTTTTAATACTTTTATTAGTGAAGACAGGGGAAAACCAATAGTGGATTGCATTGATTCCATTAGATAGAAAGTGATGAAGGTCATGTACATTAGGAAGAGAAGTTTGAGAACATTAAGGTATAACATAGTATTCCAGGCACATAGGCACAAATGTATAACACTCATATTTCCAAAGAATTAGGGAGTTATGTTGTATACAGGGTGATCGTAAAGCTGAAGTGGTGGGTTTTGATAATAGATGTGTTGTGGATTTAGCTAAACAACTTGTAGCTATAGAAGGTAACAAGTGATAGGACTACCACATAAGCATGTTGCTACTTTCATTGGTATTTTAAAACAAGTGAAATGGAAAGACTATGTGGACCCCATCTTCAAGACCAAGAGAAATGTTAAATCATTTAAGAGTGAAATCAGTCCATTAGGAGACAAAAACAGCTATCCAACGGAAAACTTGTCCTGTAAAGTATATCCTTGTAGAACATTAGGGCCACCAAGAAGACCACCTAAAGCAAAAATTAGAGCTCCAAATGAAAGAAATAAAATCATTATGAAGCACTAGTGTGGCTGATGTGGAGGTCTAGGACACCATGAGAACAAGTGCAAGGCCAAACTTGTTGATACAATAGTTGCAAGCTCAAATGCCAGTAACAAAAGAAAGGAAAAGGCAAATAAGGAAAAGGGAGGGGAAGATCAAGAAAGGGCAATAATATTCCAAGTAGTACTACTACTAGGACTGTTAGATCCACCAGTGATGAAAGTAAATAGGACTAATTCTATTGTGGTTTATTATTTGTTATGTTATATGTTGTTTTTGACTAATGTTCTTTGTGTTTTCTATAAGACTAATGCTAGGATTCATGCCTACACCTGGCCTCATGCCTTACACTACCTTCATTCATCCTCAAGTTCAAGCAACCTACACACCACCTTCACTCGATACAGGATTGAATCTTTTCTCTCAAAAATCCACATCCACTGCATATCCAAGTGAAGGATCAGCAAGAAAACTACCTACAGTAAGGGAAAGGGATAAGACAATAGCTGACAAAGGAGGAGCAACAAACTATTTTATTGGACACTAAGTCTGATATTGAACAACATGGATAGTATAGGACTGATATTCAATAGCATGGAAGAAACTTTTTGTGAAGATACAATTTTTGGACAGTTTTTTGTAAAGATAAACACTTTTGAAAGCTTTTTGTAAAGATGTATAGATTGATACCGTATTATCTTTTTGGATGGTATCAAGTTATGAAATCATGTATGTGTTTTTGTAAAGATACTTAGTTTTACTTTATTCTATATTAGACAGAACATATGGTTAGTGATGTAATTTAAATGTTGGCATGAGGCCAAGTAATTTTATGAATGTTTGAGTTATGTTATGAAATCATGTTTGAATGAATGTATTATTTAGGTATGTTTCAATGTATTTTTATGTCATTGGTTGGCTATAAATAGGTCCGATATCTCATCTTAATGGTTCAACAGGTATGTGAAAATACTTTAAAATGAATGTATCAATGTATCATTTCATTTATATCATCTTAATGCTTCTAATTGTTCTACATTTGTACAAACAGGTGCATTTGTAATAGAGAATTTCAAGTAAGATCATGAGGCTACAAAGAGGTAAACCAATAATCCTATCTTATTTGATTAATTGGGTAGGTTACAATGTGAGAACAATCTAGTTTAAGGACTAACACAAACAGCAACTTAAATTTCGACATCAAAATAAAGTGGAATTGGTGGTAGGAAATGTGGTGGAAAAATGAAAATTGCAAGTATTTTGACTTGTATGTGAAAAGAGTGGTTGATGAAGAAAGAAGGGAGTGCCTTTTTATAGCTTCCCACCTCCAATGGTCATTTTATAACAATTTGAATAAGTTTTATATTTTCGGAAGGTATACAAGCAATAGGGGCAAGCTTGTCTTTTAAATGATAGAAAACAGATGTAACGTCCTATTTCTAACTATGGTTAACCATAGGAGTATTATAGATTTATAACTATGATCAATCATTTATGAGGTATATAAATAATTAGGTTTTTTTGGAGGGTATACGAGTTATTCTCTATGTTTCCGTAGGTATTCAAGTAAAAAATCTCATTTATTAATGTATTATAAATTCTGAATATATATAAACATAAAATATGGGAAAAAGTCTTTTTTTATTGGCAACTAGATGCCCTTGCTTAATGCCAAGGTGCCTTGATGCCATGATAACCTTGATGGCCTCTAATAATAATTCACGAACATTTGTAAATGTTAAACTGAAGCCTCAGCTGGGCAATTTAAGGAATAATATGAGTCCATAAGATCCATGGGAAAAATGGACCCTCCATGGGTAGAAGTAACAGTGGAGCTCCGAAATGAGTGTAAACTGTAAAAAAAAAAACCCATTGGCCAAGGGGATTGCCTGGCTCTGTCTGGGGAGGGTATGTGAGCCTCCAGTCAAGCTAATATAAGTGTGCCTTGAGTCCTTGAACTGATCAACGAAGAGTGTGAATATGAAAAGTGAAAATTAATACAGAACCAAATTGTGGACTTGCGTTAGAAATCAAATGGCCGTTTGAATAGATTTCACGGAATAATTTTATGATTTCTGTACAGGATCTAGATTAAAATGAAAAATGAACAGTAGTACTTTTGAAAAATGATTTGTGCAAGATTTGTGACATTTGATATTCAGGTAACTTGTGAATACTGAATATGTGATTTTCGTCATCCCTATTATAGAAGTGCTTTTAATTCTGGGGCATGACAACAAAATCATTTTGAGTTAAACATTGAGTTTCAATTTTATTGTGTCACATTCAAATACTCATATTGGCTTTTGATACATCAACATCTCATTAAATTGTTTTTAGGTTGCATTTGAAAACACTTTTTCTTACGCAGCTTATTAAAAAAAGTTGACTTTTTATTAAGTTGTACTTTTTATAGCTTTTATGGAGGTAAAGAAAAACTTGTTTAGTTTGTATGTCTAATAAGCACTTATGAGTTAATCAAAGGACTATATTGTCCTCGCCATTGTCGCCAACTACCGTCTATTCGTCGCTGCATCGTCGTCGTCCGTCGTCGTTGATCATCACTGCCATCATTGCCTACCACATCTGCCGCTGTTATTGTCGTCATTGGCCACCACCATCGTCGTTATCATCGGCTACCACTGTCACCACCATCACCGACCGTCACCGTCGTCGTTGGCCACCACTATTGTTGTCGTCACCGGCCACTACTACTATCGTTATCACCGACCACCACTGCTACCACCACAAGTCGCCGGCCACCACCACCATCGTTGTCGTCATCGGTCACCACCACTATTGTCGTCATTGACCACTATCATCGTCGCTGTCGTCGACCACCACCACCACCACAGTCGTCATCGGCCACAACCATCATAGCCATCACTAGCCGCCACCACCACTACAGCGAGTCATGGCCACCACCACCACCGCGGTCATCAACCACCACTACGTCGTCGTCGTCGGCCACTACCATCATTGTCGTCACTGGCCATCACAACTACTGTCGTTGCTGGCCACCACAGTTACTGCTGTCATCGACCGCCACCACCGCCGTCGCCATCGATAGCCACCACAATCATGACCATCGTTGGCCACCACCACCGCCCTCATGTCTTAGTTTATGTTGTAATTAAAATCAGCTTCTAAGGATATCATTGGAAAAACTATGGTTAATATTCATAGTTTTTCAAAAAACTAATACTCATTAATTTTTCTAAAAGCTACCTCAATAACTTAAAATGAATTAAAAAGCTACAAGTAGCTTTTTTAGAAAAGTTCGATAAGCTAACTCATTTAGAAATGCTTATTAGACAATAAATGCTTAACGCAATAAACTGTTGTAAAAAAGTATTTCCAAACGCTACCTTAATTCAACCTCTCTAAATCCCTAGGGTGTATTCACAATCCATCAAATGTTGAATGTCCAGCTTACTGAAGAAGTCATGTGCTAATTCTTCTTGCTTCTTTGATATGTAATTGCTTCCCAGTGGAAAAGAAAACTTCCAAAGACCATTGAAAAGCTTACACAGGGTTGTTTTGATGGAAATGATCTAAAGGCAGAGGGAATCGGCTGAACTCTTGTAAAAACCACAGTGTGTTGTTTTATCTATACTTTTTCTCTTTTTGACTTATTCTTTAGTCTTGTATTTAAACATAGTTTTTTAATTTCTTTTCTTGTCGTTCATATCACTCAATTCAGCACCAATTAATCCTACATTAGTTACGGTGAGAGTGAAAAACCATCAAGGAGGCACAAATTCCTTATAACTCTAACCTCGACTTAAAAATAAAAGAACACTTTTTGATGCTTTCAACGAGGAAACAATAGGTAAAACACAGACATATAACAAAAGAGGACGTGCGAGGGTTACGAAGAGCAAAAACCACTGCGAACCTGAAATTCTCTCTCAACGGCATGGGCGGAAACCAGCAATTTACCCGGCGGCTTCTTCCTAAGCACATACCTCTTAACAACACCACCTCCCGTCCCATTCACCGCAGCCTCCAGCAGGAACGTCGGATTCGATTGCCCGTGCCCAAACTACAAGAAGCAGCGTGAGGAAATTCACATCTCCGGTAATAGTGTAGAAAAGGAGTGAAGAAGAGGAAGATCATCATCATGATCACACCTGGGAGACGGTGAAACTGGAGGGAGAAGGAGGGAATCCGGCAACGTGGTCGCGGGCGTAGCGGAGGAGGGCGCCCTCGTCAAATTCGTGCTCGGGTTGCACGTGCTTGAGGAGATCGGAGGTGAGAATCGCCATTGTTTTGGATTGAATCGGTGGAAGAAAACGCAGAAGAACTGGAATGGTAAGTTACCGGTTTGAATTGCAATATATGATCAAGGGCCCGTTTGGTAGCGTGGGATTGTCATCCAACACGATAAAAAAATCAGGGTTTGTGTAGGTGTTGTAGAAAAATTTGACTGGAGACACCTCACTTGGTTTAATTTTTTGTTTTTTAAAATAAAATTTAATTATATAATTAGTTAATCTATAATATAATCTACTGTGTATTAAAGTTTCATTCTAGAATTATATTCACTATTAATTTTTAATTTAAAATTTAACCGTTAAAATTTAACAAAATATGTTGAATGTTAAGACTTTTAAATCAAGAATCAATAGTTATTTAATTTAAATGAAAATTTCACTATGTATTTATAGATATCTAATAAGTATATCTATACGATTATTTCTTTTTCTTTATGTCTTTATGAAAAATAAAAAATTACCAACATACTTCTTATATGTACACACCTACATAAAAAATATTCCCTAAAAAAATATTTTAAGGTTGAATTTACTACCATGACGAGATTAATTACACGTGTTTAACCATCAAAATAATCTAATCCACAGAAATACACGGCAGCCAACAAGTCAATTCCGGTCGGCTCTTTTGCTTTCTACATATAGAATTACCAAAATATCCTTTACTTGCATACTAAAATTACGAAATAATCAATTCAAATTTACAAGGATGCCATTGATAGTCTTCTCCTAACCCTCTTAACTTTATTCTTTTCACGTCATCTTATCTTGCTCTCAAGCCTATGCTGAGGTCTTTCTTTCTTCTCTCGATCATTTTCGTTTTCACCATCATCCAACTACGCCCAAACGAAACTCCAGCATCCATTACTACCATCCAACTTTTCGCTCCCTTTATGCTCCTTTCTTCCTTTCGTATTTTAATTGATTTCTATGGTTGGAATTGGGCAGTGGTGGTTGGCTTTTCATTTGCTATTGATTTCATTGCTATGAAAATTATTTGAATGGAGTTGTAATCTCAAAATTGATAAGTTACAATCTACTGTTACTTTCAATATTACAAACATTGTATGACGATCTTGGTCGTCAACAATACTCAAATCTCCAATTAATAACATTAAATACGACAAATCTAAAGGAATAGTTCAACAATTAGGAATATCAAATATCCCATCATTACTTTCAATATTACAAATATTGTACAACAATCTTGGTCATCAACAATCTTCAAATTTCCAATTAAAAACATTAAACACGACAAATCTAAAGGAATAGTTCAACAATTAGGAATATCAAATATCCTATCAAAACTCTGTATTGTACAACCACATAGTTCTACTATATTACTAGAAAAATTGTTATGTTAATCTACGTCTAAAAGAAAAAATAAATAAATAATAAGTATCCATTAAAAAATCGTTCTATACACCCACTACATAATTACAAGGAACACGGTATGAAACCGAAATCTATAGAAAAATTACTAAAACAAGCAAAGCGTGCAAGTGAAACGTACAATCATGACATGCCACGCAACCATGCAATGTCCCTTAAATCTATTGAATCGAAACTAAAATTCATGAGATAAAAAGAATGTATTTCGCAAACCACTCAATTTTTTACCTTTTAAAACTAATGGATTAATATATTTTTTGAACATGCCTTTGAAAATATTATCAAATACTTTCTATAAATTCCAAGCTTCGATATTGAAGTAGAAGAAAAACTATCATCAAATCCACATCAAAATCCATAATCAGGATTTAAAACAAATCCACTAAAATCACCAATACAACAATTAAAACTCGTTGTGTTGTCCCACGCCAAGCAACTGACCCTGGCCCACAAGCAGTTGTCAAGGCACATTGCGCTGTCACAAACAAGCACCCTACAAGGAGTTCTTTGGTCTCAAGAAAACCCTCACAACTATTCACTCAAAGGACACCACAAAAGTGAGGCACGTATATATCTCATCTTGGCCAACTATCACAGAGTTCGTCCTCTCAGCATCGTAAGAACCCAAACCACGTAAAGAATTCTACCCTCCATACCCTGTCGATACCAAAAATAACTTGGACCTCAACCCCTGCCTTGTATTCTACCATCCAGAAATACTGTCATACATCCTGACCTAATCAACACAACCCTTCAGCCTATTTGTTCCAATAATAAAACAATGGAAAATTTTGTTTAAATCTCATCTCGATATTAAATAGAATCTTTTTCAGTATTAATATAATTTCAATAATAACTAATCCAAAAATCCTCATCACAGTTCAAAATTCAATATAAACGTTAATATATATATCAATTTACCAAAATCACAAGGATCTCACATTCTACTAATTGTCCCAAAATGCACAGGGTTAATGCAGTTGACGCCCAACTTACTTTGTTTTTGGATAGATCACCCAGACAGTGTCATAAAAATCCACAAAAACCATGTGAAATTCACCACAAAGCATACTCGAAGCATAATTACATCATTCAACCACAAAATACTAGCATGCCACTAAAAGAGAAAACTTAAAGTCCTAAATCTAAGGTGAGTACCTTAAGTTGGAGTAAAAGAGCCCAAGAAGCACCAACAATCCACAATTTGCTAAAGCTCTTGCACAGCCGCTCCGCACTCCTTGATTACTCCTCATTGTGCCTAGCACCTCCTCAAGTACAAGGAAACCAAAATCACACCCATGCATAAAGAATAACAGAGATCAACTTTCTAAATCTCAACTGAACTCATCTCAAAGTCTAGAAACCCAAAAAACAAACAACAGCCACTGATGCTGCTCAAGCTCGCCCATGTTCAACCCGCAATCACGCACAACCCCCTACCTCTTTCTCGAAATCCAACACAGCCTCAAGCTAACAAGGGATTGAAGTTAAGCTTGCAACATAAAATTCATGAAGAAAAATCCATCCTTTGACCCAACGACTCACCTCAATCCTCCCACCACTTGGGTCCACTAAAGGTCACAATAGTGTCAAGGTGAGACGTTATCGAAGGGGCAGGGGTAGTTGTAATATCTAGGATTGTACCAAAGACATTGTATTCTGATAATGAGGTTTAATATTAGTGTTAGTGCTCTAGAATTTGTTTTTCCTTGTATTTATGAGGGTGTGTGTTGATGTTTGAGTTGGATTTGCGATTAGTTTCCTTTAGTTAGGCTCTTGTTTTTCTCTAGCCTAATTTAGTAAGGGTCAAGTGAATTTAGTAGGTGGGTAATGTCAGCAAGTATTCTGAGCGGATGAATAAGGCGAGCATTCTAGGTAGGTAGGACAAATCAATGGAAATTAGCGATGCATTTTACCAACGTGCAGTTTAAACAATAAAATGTTAAAAAATAGGAAACGCCACCTGCCAACCTGACGTCCGATTTTTCCATCGAATCCCGTCGTCTCGCCAACGTCTACCCCGCTGCACCCATGCTTCGTCCCCAAGCTTGACCAAGCTTTTGGCGTGGGTATTTAAAACCCATGGCCTGCCCTTCGTTGTAGAAACAGAAAGGGAAAATGAGAGGGAGAGTGAGACGGAGGGTGACGAAGGAGGAATCTCGCTGGAGTTTCGCTACCGCCTAGCCATCGTTGAAGGAGGTGTGTTGCCGGAGGTAAAGGACAATCGCTAAGAAGGAGGAGAAGTCTGAGAGGCTCGCTGGAGGACGTCGGAAGTTCGCTGGAGGACGTCGGAAGTTCGCTGGAGTTGTGGAATCGCCGACGATCTTCAACTAAGTACGTGTTTTCTTGAATTCTTAGAAGCGTGCCTAGGATTATGTTTTATCACGAAGATTACTATGAAAGCATGAAATCTTGAATTGGCATGCCTGTGGTGTGATTTTTCGTAATTTCCAGTGAATTTATCAATGAATTGTTGAGAATAAGGATGATAAATGGAAATCATGTGAAATCATGCCGTGAATGTGTAACAATTGTGTTGAGAAGTTAAAATGCATGCTCTATATGCTTATACATGTGCCTAGATGTATGAAATACGTTTTTGCAAGGTTTTTATAAATAGTTTTCAAGTTCGGTCATTATGCACTGAGCTTTTTGTGTATTCTGTAAAACTGGCAATGAAACTGGAAGGTGGATCCTTCCAGCAAGTTTTCTTAGCACGACTAAGTCGCGTGTTTTGGCGATGGATGTTGTCGACAAAAATGTCCAACTTGTTTTGCCTTTTTTCAGCAAACTACATAACCTTTTTTTAGTGATTTTTTTTACAATAAAAAATGTTAAACGCATATGAATTCCAAAAAAAAATACATGAATAATGATTGAGATAATGATAATTTCCTATAATAAGTAGGAAATACATGTGAAATGATTATGAGCCAATAAATGTAGTAAATTATTAGTGAGAACCATAAATGTGGAAAATAATGTTTTGAAGAAAATAAATGGTTTGATAATGATTTTGAGAAATAGTTTTAAAAGAATTTTAAAGGAAGCTGCATATTTTTTAAGAGAATTTGCCAAGATTTGTAGGAACCACGTTTAGGTCGATTGGTTGAACCGACGAGTGATAGTGAGACTTCTAAGTGGTTGGGGCGTGCCATAGGCAGTGGTTGCCGAGTTTTGGTCTAAGGAGTGAGTCTCGTGACTGTTGTAGTACTGTAGGACCCATGGCATGGTAGACCCAAACTACCCCCAATGCTGATGCTAGTCTAGTTTAGGGTTAAAGTCCCAAGGTGCGTGGGCACTAAGAGCGTCGTGAGGACGCACCTCGTGCTTGTACCAGAGAGGGTACGCTATTTTGAGGTTGCCATCAGGACAGTTGAACTCCTACGTGGAGTAGTTCACTGCGGCACTGCAGTGTAGTGGGGAATGAAGCCTCATCAACTGCTTGTGGCTAGGGTGATACAACAAGTTTTAGTTCAGTTTGAGACTGGTGGTTTGTGCTAGTTTCCAGCCGTGGTTTTGTTGTGATTTAAGAAATAAACAAGATTGTGTTATGGACTGGATTCTAGATGAGAAATTGCTTCCTAGAAATGCATAAAAATGGTTTGCAAATGTGCATAAGATTTTATAAAGAAATGACAAGAAAGTTTTGAAAAGACATGATTTTAAATGGTTTTTCTCCGAATTGCATGTGTTGACTTTTTGGTACTCAAGTTTTCCTCGTGATTTTGGTAGAAGCTTAGGCTTGTCGATTTTCGTGTGTGTGGGGTGGGTACTTTGTAACATTGATGTTACTCACACATGTTTTATTAATGTTTTGTTTCACGTGCATAGTTGGAGGTGTAGTCTTACTCTAGTGCGATTTTCGGAGTCACTTAGTCACACATAGATCTAGGTAGTAATTTTTAATCATATAATTGTTTAATTGTATCAATTTAGATTTAATTAATTATTTGGGTAGTTTCTATACTATTGTGTAGCACTGAGGCATTACATTTATTGTTGTTCCACCATTGCCTTACTCACAAGCTCCACAACCCCCTTCTGCCATATTTTTTTAGAAACCAAATACTCAATCTTGTGTTGTGTTAGGCGTGTTTCTAAGGCACATTTAGGATGCGCATTATTAAGTCAAATTTGGGTCTCTTCAAGATCAGAGCAAGGATAGAGTTTTAGGATTGATTTGTAGGCCTTAATGCACTCCTTTGATGTATGTGGGAGTTGGGATTGTAAGCGAAATAAAGAACTTTTTGAATAAATCAAGTGTGATGTTAGTTGCTTGCGTATATGGTTTTATAAGATGTTAATCTTTGGAAATTATTCAATTTTGCGACCATGTAGACCAAGATGATTAATTGGAGAATTAATTACACAGAATTAAGTGATCCTTGGGTGCTTTTACATGATATCAATAAGTGAGTGTTGCACGTGTTCTTTATTATTTTACATGTGTATACAAACTTCATACAAGTGTTTGTGGGTATGCTACGAGGTGGGGGATTGCATGTGGGTGATGAGCCACTTGTAACCATGTCGACGACAGCCTCGTGCTTGGTGCGGAAGGCCAAATGCGCGAGGGTCGGCAAAGTCACGACAAAAAAATAAAAAGCAAATGATAAAAATGCGGGAGTCGCCACATAATCTATTTAAAACGGGAGACGTGGAAAACTGTTTAAAACATTTAAAACCATGCCATAAAAACCAATGGAAAAGGTCAACACGAATCAAAAAATGGGCAAGGATCCCTGTTACGCACGAGAAAGGTATTAGGCACCCTCGTGCGCCTGCAAATCGGTCTTTTATGTGTTTCTCGTTTACTTATATGAAATGTTGACATTTCGGCTTGTCTCTGTACGCCCGAGGGCGATATGCCATGCAATGCTACATACAAGTGGTGCCTTATATTAAACGTGGGTAGAGGGACTGTAGGGTATATCCTAATGCACAGAAAGATCACCCGAGTGATGGATCAAACACCGGTGCAAAGATATTGCATGGATATGACCAAAGATCCAATAACACCGAGTGGCTTTCGTCCTCCCCTTGCTATATGCAAAACTTAAGCTACCATGCATAAATGTGGATGAAAACAGACTAGAGTCCTCCTGATGTATCCGGGAGGACACCCAAAGAAAACCAACGGCAAAGCAAATCAAGAAACATGCTAAATAACATGCCAAAAAGCTACTATGTGCAGTGAAAAAAGGTAGGTGCGCCTGTGTGGTGCGCCAACTATGTGCGCTACAGATGTGTGCTAGAAAAGTGTGCCAGTGAAGTGATATAAAATATTGTAAACATGCATAAAATCATCTGAAAACGTATCATGAATATCTAAAACTCCTGATCACGTATGAGTGAGTTTTCCCCTCTTCCACAAGGTCATAAAGGAAAGAAGAAACCCAAGAAAGTATGATATGGGTCTTGTGCTCAAGGACTATATGCCTCACACAAGACCACACAACCCTACACTAAATAAAGCTAAAGGGTTACAGTCATGCTACCTGGTTCTGGATCATGGACTGTTGCATAAGAGCTCCTCAAACAAGAGTCCATGGGGCAACCAGTTCACCAGATCCCCAGTAACAGGCTGACTATGCTAGATGCAAAACTAAAACAAACAGTACTATCACATGCTGAAATCGTGCACATAAGAACATGACATATCAGGGATAAAACATCATGAAAATCAAAGTCCAAGACAATCGGAATAACATGCAGATTATGATGCAAAGTTGGCTGCCTACACCCTGCGATCAGGATGGTGCGCCCCAGATACTCTGTTTCAGACTATGGTCTGACTTCAGAGCCTGGACCAGATGTATGCAACCAACTAGGTTACTGATTACCCAAATCATTAAGATAGATGCCAAAGAACTTAATCATGTTAAACAAATGAGCATAAAAACCCTCTTATCACTCTCTCCTCAAGCCATGCATATTCATAGATCACAAAGACTACAGTTACTGTTGATGGGTTCTCTGATTCATTCAGTGATTTAATTGACTCAGGGATCATGCAGAAAAGATAAAACATGTAAAAAGGATGCATTACGGTTCATGTTCCATAACATGCGATTACATAAGACTATAATTCATTGTTAACACACCGTGCAAACTTTCTCATGACAGAGAATCGATGGACATATAAGGGAGCATCACAAATATCCAAAAATCACAGGAAGGCACGAGACAACATCTATGTATACAATATATAAGTTTAGTTGCATGCTTTATTCAGAATGTTAAGTAAAATCTTAGTGGAGAAATGGGTAAAGGACCTTACCTCCTTAGGTGTCTCCTGCTTGAATGGCTCAAGGTAGTTCCTCCTTGTTGCTTTGGACTCGGTTGGGGTTGCTCAAGGACGCGAGATTGTGCTCTGGAAGTTGGGTTGCAGGTTGCTAGGAGTGGGTGGTTTGCTAAGAATTTACCAAGAATTTGCTAAGAGACCAGAAAGCTCCTTCAAGGGAACCTTTTAAAGAGAAAAGAAAAGAGTAACTCCTAGGATGCAAAAGGCCAACAGTCAGTAGCCTGAGAAGTGGTTGTGCGCCAGCTTGGTGCGCCACAATAGTGCGCCAACATGGTGCGCCTGCTTGGTGCTCCATTGTGGTGCTCCACGTTGGTGCTCCCACCTAGCTGCTGGACCATAGGCTTGGGGTCGATTTGTGCTAGGATCTCTGGCTAATGTCAAATAGGGTTCAAAAGTGGTTAAGCTTGCCGCATCCAAAGCAACATCTTTAAGAGGATCCACCTACGAGCTGCCTCAAAATCGGGGTGTCTACACCACTTGCACCAACGTTTTAGTGAGGGGAGGGAGCATTAAAAGTTGACCCACTCCTCACAATAGAGAGAGAGAGAGAGAGAGAGAGAGAGAGAGAGAGGCAGTGGCAGAAAGAGGGAGACTGATGGGAGGGAGTTGTGGAGCTCGTGCATGCATTGAGGGCAGAACGCTGACAAACCCTACACCTCTAGCGATGTCTCACTTTGACACTACACGATCTCCAATGGACCTAAGCGATGAGTGAACTTAGGTGAATCTTTTGGGTTGCGGGATGAATTTTCTTCATAGATTCTATGCTACAAGCTTAATTTCAGTTCCTTGCTTGCTTGAGGTTGTGTTGTATTTCGAGGAGGAGGCGGGGAGTTGTGTGTGACTACGTGTTGAGTGTCAGTGAGCTTGAGCTACTTTAGTGGCCACCGATTGTTTTGTTGGGCTCCCAAACTTTGAGATGAGTTCGGTTGAATTTCAAAGAGTTGATCTCTGTTATTCCTTGTGCATACGTATGATTTTGGTTTCCTTGTACCTAAGGAGGTGTCGGGCTTAGTGAGGAGTAATCGAGGAGTATGAAGCGACTATGTGGGAACGGGAGCTCCAACGTGTTGTAGACTATTGGTATTTGTTGGCTTCTCTTACTCCAATATTAGGTACTCTCCTATGATTTGGGACTTTAATCTCTTTCTTTTAGTGACATTAGGATTTGGAGGTTGAATGATGAAATCATGCTTTGAGTATACTTGTAGTGAATTTTACTTGGTCTTTGTGGATTTTTATGGCGTTATTTGGGCATTCTGTCTAGAAACAGGGTATTTTGGGTGTTATGTGCGTTAACCCTATGTGTTTTGGGACAGTCAACAGAATGTTGAGATCCTTGTTGTTTTGGTTTGCTGATATATTCATTGAAGTTTATATTTAATTTTGAACTGTGATGGGGATTTCTAGATTTGTCATTAACGAGATTCTATTAGTATTAAAAAGGATATCTTGTCAAGGATTGAGGACCTCCTTGCAAGGTGACTATGGAATGAGTGGATTTGAGGTGGTTGATGATAATGTCGGCGCTTCCATGTTCATTAATGACACTCGTGATCGCCATTAGTTGATTCACGATGTCGTCTAACAAAGTGCCTTTGGACGATGTGGATGTGGGTTCTTAGTTCACTAGATCGACGACAGAATATCATCCAGCAACATTCTCATGTTACGTAGTGTATTCCTTCCCATCAAAACAGATAAAATAGATTTAGATTAGTTCAAATGTGTAATAAATAATGTAATAAAAATGATGAACAACATAAATAAACGAAATTAACACCAACCGGGGGTGGTCTCTCGTATGAAAATGTAATATCCTATTTAATGAAATGATGTAATGTAAAAAAAAAAGGTTAGAACAAATACTCCCCTTCCCCTCAATGCAACGTGTTGTAGGATGAGAAAATGGAGACGTAAACAAAGTTCCAAATACGTATCTCACTCAGAGTGAGTGCGATCTCTTCGATTATAGTTTCCACACAAGGATTTGACAAAGTTTTGGCTAGGAATCTCTCCTCTATATGGTTCTTGTATATATCTCTTTTTGGCACTCCTTTATTTTTATTAAGTTTCATTATATCAAAGCATGTCTCATTTATCTTTAGAAGTTTTTTGCTGAGTCCAAATACTCTCCAAAGGCTTATTTGCAAATCCAGATCGTTGAACGCACCAATATCTGCGTACAACGTTATACACCAGATCCACAACGTCTAACATTATACGCATAATATGGAGCGTTTAACGTTATACGCTACATCTCAAGCTTTTAAAGTCCCTAGTTCGGTTCCCTTCTATTTCAATCAAATTTTCTCTTTTAGATCTAAAATAAATTTTTAGTATTTTTAAACGAGTCTTCTTACCAGGTTTAGGGGTCTTTATTACCTTATTAAATCACTCATTTGACCATATTTGAATTAGCAGTTAAATTTAACAAGTTTTTGAACTGATTGTATTGAACACTAAAGTTCTAGCGTCTAACGTTAAACGCTAGCTTTTCTACATCTTACACCTAATAACTCAGCATTGCCACGTCAGCTACTTTCCTCTTTTGAAAAAATTTGAATTCAAAATGTTTTCTTTTTTGGAAGATTCCTCTAATCATGCATGACATCAATTAGCATTTGTTGTCTAATTAATTGATAGAATATTCCCTAATTAAACAATTATAACTCTGAACACCTCGCTTTGGGCATTTAACATAAAACACTGACTTTTGTGCATACAATACTTTTGAAAGGAAAACTTTTGTTTGCAGTTGTCCAATCTTATCAATTTTGGATCCTTTTACTTTTTTTTATCCTCTCGTGTCTTTATAAATAGATGGACATCCCTAGCCTTTGAGGGAACCCAATAGGCACACATCAAAAGAAGGAGGAAATTATTCTACGAAAGAGAGTAAAATGGTTCTCAATTTTGAGGGCTTGAGTTTTCTACCGACTCTGATTACGGCACGTCGGCATCTCATGCATTTGAAAAGAGGATTTTCTTTTAATATTTTTGCATATCGCATTTCATTTTATTACATGCTATAGCTAGGCATTTACAATAATGTGGGAACCATAGAAATTTTATGTAGCCACCACGACAACCATAAATATTTTGTTTTCGTTGACGTGGCAAATCAATTAAAAGATAATAAAATAATCTATTTAATCTAATCGCTACTTTTGTAAGCATTGAGCTTTAAAATTCAAATTATTTAAAATTTTAAATCCCAAACTAATTTGTTACAAACCTAGCAACCGTCTAAGACTTAATCTCCATTTTTAAATTTTCTTTGTAATGAAAATATATTTATAGGGAATTTTAAATTTAAACATAAGCTTACTAATTAAGTAACTTATATTAAAATAAATATCTTCTATAATTTCATTAGAGAAGTTATTTAGTTTTATGGATTTTTTTGTTTTAGTCTAAATTTGTAACTACTTAGATATTTTGGATTTATTTTTTTTAAAATATTATTTTAAATTAAATATAGTTATAACATTTTTAAAAAAAGTGATAACTAACTTCAAATTTCGTTTATGACCAAAATAAAAATATATCATTTTAAAATTAGCGTCATCCACTTTCTAAAAATATATCTTAGAATATCATGAATTTAATTGCTAGGGAAATTGTAGAAATATTAATAATTATGGAAATATTATTAAAACATTTTAGGAAAATCCCATATAATATACTGAGGGTCCGTTTGGTAACGATTATTAGAACCAACTTATGAAAAAAAGCGCTTATTCCTGAAAAACTGAACCAACAGTTTTTTTTAAGCTAGATTATTTCAATACGCTAGTTTTTTGTTTATGCATAAAAGCTTTCAAATAAGTTAATTATAAAAAACTGTGAAGACTAGCTTTTTTAAAAACGCTGTTTATGAGAATAATCTGTTTTTCCATAAGCGTTACCAAACGCTACCTAAAGCTCGGGATGACAAAATATTACAAGTGAGGCTTCTTAGATACTCACTATGTATATTGGAGGCATTGACACTAGTCGCCAGTGATGTTGGCGATTAGACCTGTCGCCTCTCAGAGAGGCAACGAGAGGGGTTTTTTATACAGTTTTTCTCTTTAATTTCTACATTAATCCAAAGAAAATGTGTCAAAAGTCTAGTAAATTTTAGAAATTTCATAAAATGATAAAAATATTTTTCTTAATATTAAAATACTCAAATCTACCATTATTTTGAGTTCAACGAGAATATTAACTCTGTCATAGTTAATAAACTCGCATTAAATAATATTTAAGATACTCAAACGTACCATTAGTTTTAAGTTGAATGACACACTCACATTAAGTAATGTTTTTAAAGGAATTATGAAAAATCTAGAATTTGTGTTAAATATTCTTAGTTATGTGATGTAAGACACCTCAAAGTTTTGAGTCTCAAAAATGCGAAAATAGGATATCTACAAATGCCCCTCATTGGAGTTGATATTGGAATGAGATTAACTCCAAGGTAAGAATGATATCTTATTGAGCATTCTTGGAATTAGGAGCTCGCTCTCAACTAGTCAGCCATTAGGAGTGAAAGAAATGAAAAAACACCTTTTGGTTTTGGAAAATTGTTGTACAACCAAAAGATAGGACTTAGTTAGTTTCGAGAATTTATTATACAACTAAGAGGCAGAACGGGTGAACAGATTCAATTTTAGGACATTGTGACACAATCAAATGGTTCAATTAAAGTGTCGCTATATTAAAGACTCAAACATGGACGAATCAAGTCGATTTTAGAGTAATGTGTTGCAGCTGATGTTGAGGCCATGTTAACCATGTGGAGATAACTTTAACGAGGTAGAAACTAAGAAAGAATGATATGATCGTGGGGAAATTACCCTATCGCCAATCAAAAGATAAAAAAAACATGGCATCCTAATTGAGAGTGTACTCAGATTAGAATGATAGAAAGATAGGTGAGAGTCGAACTAGTTTTAGAAGGATCACATATTCTAAGGGTTTCTAACACTCTTGAAGAGCATTATTCTGTTCACAAGTAGCTCTAGGTTCAACTAAGTAGCTCTAGGTTAAACTAACTTTAAACATGGCATGGTTCAACTAAGTAGCTCCAGGTAGCTACCACTCAACCTAACTACATAATTTTATTTTTTTTCTTTTTATCTTTTTATTACAATTAAAAACTATGCTAATTATGCAATTAAATCTAAGTACACTCAACAAAAATAAATCTAATAAATCGTAAAAATAAAACTAATTAAATACTCACAAGAATCCCTGATGTGTAACAAAATAACTCCTCCTATGTACACTAGCTAAGACCAGCTCCTATCCTTGTACTTGCCAAAACAAAAATCAAAAGTACATATGAGTGACCACTCAAAACGGTTACTCAGCACACACTCTACTTAACAATTCGATACACCACGCCGAGGAAGCAAGCACAACTATGTCCTACACAAACAAACACAAGCATCCCACCTAGATGTCGCAATACCCAAACTCAGACAGTCCACTACTACTCAGTAGGCAAGAAAGCCTCAAAACCATGTCTCTTAAAACCATTTTTTTATCTTTTCTTTTAAAACCATATGTATGTTCTTTAAAAAACCTTTATGCATACTTGAAAATGGCTATTCTTGCCAAATCAAGCCCAAAAGTCAGACCAAAGCACACAACCTGATCTCACACACTCTCTGTGCAAATCAGATAATCAATGGTGTCTAAACATTCTCTATAGCATCTAGAACACCCACAATAATCACAAAACATAAGCTATAGAGCCTCCACCCTGCACACCATGGTCCCTTCTAGACTCAAGCAACAACACTAAAGCCATGGAGCCACTGCTCCTAAAATACAACACCACAATCTCCTCTAGACCAAAATCACTATGCCACTGCTCCAAAACACCACGCCACACTGACACAGCACCACGGCCTCCATTAGGCCAAAAACCACAAACAAACAACGTATCATACGGCCCGACGCTAAGTAGTCAACATAGGCCACATGTAGTCCACCAAGGAGTGACCATGGCATCTGCACTACCACGAACAACCACCTTGTGGAGGAGTCTGTCCATCCTGTAGTCCCACCACCTACAGGACCCTCACACGTTAATCCTATCTGGCAAAGTTACTCACCCCACTTCGGCAAGCTGTCCTGTTACTCAGGACGAAACATAGGGTACACCCAATCGGCGTCCTCAACTTGGTACCGGAAACAACAGGAGCGTCATACCTCCACACCCATACGGTACCACGAACTACAACCACCAACTCAATGAAACACAAGGATCTCAACCTAGCCAATAGCTTACGACCCTAAGGGAATCATCCATTCCTGAATGTTGACCAAAAGCCTCACTCTCTTGGTCCCATAAAACCACAAAACACTCGGACCTCATCCTAAGCAAACAGCTCACGACTCTAGAGGTATCACTCATCCCTGAAAGCCAATCGAGAGCATCAATCTCTTGGTCTTCAGAAATCCTTTCCTTAAATCATTTGCAAATTTATGCATTTCTTTTTCCAAAACTATTTAGAAAACCATTTCAAAAATCATCAAATATCCTTTCAAAATCTCACAAAACATCATACCCATAATCAGCACCAAAACTAAAATCGAAAAACTACAATCAAAAACATAGCCTTGATAGCTTCTCTGTCAAGCCTAGAAACCACACATTGGGAGCATCTGAGTTCCAAAGTACCTCGCTCAACCCACGACGATAACCCAAGTAAAACACTCAACAAAAGCATCATTTAGGTATCAAACTCATCCAGAAGACACCACACCAGAACAACCACAATGAGAACTCTATGCTCTAACGTCCAAGTGTAAGACGACTACTGGCTCGTGTCTCTTGGGAACACAGCCAAATCAGAGTCAAATACCCTACACAATGTCACTGAATACTACATTTAGTGCACTACACACAAAATCACACAAACTCTAAACTTAGGGATGATATTATGATCCCTAAAGTCTATTCTAAATCATCTAGAGAAAGGCCTATTATCTCTAAATCATATCATCATTTATTCTACTCATATCCTAGGTGGACTTTTGCTAATTCATTTTAGGTCAACTTCACAATCATTCTAATGATTATCCTAATCATTTATGCCATTATATTTATTACCCCAAGATTAATATATATATATACACCTATATATATTAATCAACACATCAAATATCTAAGTATAAGTGTCCAGGTCTAGTTTGGCATACCGAACATAATCGGTCGACCGAATCAGGGCTCAAGGGACCAATTCGGCAAACCGAAAAGGAAACAGTCGACCGAAATCCCTTGATCTACGTGCCAAACACGACCGATCGACCGAACCAGGTGCATCGTCAACACCCAAGACCAAGAATGACAGACCGAATAAATTCTGTAGACCAAAACAGGGGTTAAGGGGACAGTCTGAAAGTCCAAAACGACATACTAAAATAATTCAGCATACTAAACCAGGCAATCCCAACGCACCCAAAAATAGGACCTAATGTCCTAACCCTGCAAACAAGCCACCAAACCATGCAAGCAATACATTAAAATAAAATCTCGATGAGATCCTCCAAAAGGAACAAACAACACGAAGACCTATCAAGTGAGTCTCTAGAAATCAACAAAAAAACTACATGAGACACTATTCACCTTAACACCATAAATATGATCATAAATGGCCTACAAAAACACAATAAATATGAATAAAATCACTACAATTACAGCACACTACTATGCACCTATGAGCTAAAACTAGAACAAAAAAGAAGCCTACGGGGTGCATACCTAACACCGAAGATGACGACAGTGCGAGCAGTGCACCTCCTCCTCTCCTCTGGCCACGAGCTCCTCCTCTCCCACGCGACGACGGCAACGAGTACAGTAGCGGCGACATCCCACTTTTCTAGCCATCTCCCACTCTCTCTCTCTCTCTCTCTCTCTCTCTCTCTCTCTCTCCCTCAGCCCTCTCACCCGTCTCTCCCTCAACTCTCTCTCACATTCTTCCTCTCCCTGTGTCGTGAAGGAGAAAGAGAAGGAGAAGGAGGAGGAGGAGGAGGAGGAGGAGGAGGAGGAGAAGAAGAAGAGGGGGAGGAATGAAGTGGGGTTCGAAAGGAGAGAGAAAAAGGAAGGAAAGAAAGGAAGGATGCCGCAATACAAGACCAAACCACGCAACCTCTCATCGTTCATGTGACTTGTGCAAATAGAGATCCAAAACCCGAACGCACCAACAAATCTCCACTGTCCAAAGCAAACCCTCAAAACTTCTACAAGGGCTAGCACAACACCACAACCATACTACACCAAGAAAGCCAGAAACCTACTAATCCAGGAGCAGAACGCTACTAGAGTTGCATTTCACACTGAACATAGGGAACTCAGCGTCTAACAATCCAGAATTCCATTAAAATATCTAACCAAAGCACCACTTCCAAATCTAGGTCGTTACACTTATTTCCGATGATATGAGAAATAATGCATGGATGCATGATTCAAGCAAACAATGTCAATGTAAGGTCAACATTTGATGTAATGAATGGTCCATATGATTGGTTAGGAAGACGAGATACGACTAGTTCTAAATCATATAGACACTAGATAAATGGATGCACTTTGTTGTGGTCAAGTGTTTTTGGTCCTCGAGTGTGACTAATACTCTCAAAAATGGATCATCATCCTACAATTCAATTTGGCAAGTGAAGGTCTATGAATAAAGAACTGGGTCAGGGAGTGAACCCTTCCTTTGTTAAACTAGTATTTACCTTTTAACCAAAGAAGATGTATTTCCATACACCATATGAACTCCAAAGGTATGAGCTCATTTTTCAATCTTGCTTTAATATAGGGCCAAAATGTTTGTCCTTTATGGTAGGGCTTATGCATTGTGTAGGATTTCTAGTTCAGATTACAAACTAGCTTTGCTAACAGCTACACACTCACTAACACATGTTAATAATCCCAAATGTACCTCTCCAAGCTTCAAACAGATTGATTAAGTTACTCCTGCCCAGGAAATAAGTCATAGTAGTCGTAACCATGCCGGCGAGGAGGATCGCAAAATAATGCGAAAGTCGGCAAAATCACGACGAAAATAAAATAAAATGCAAAATGCAGGAGTCGCCACCTAGTCTATTATGGTAGACGAGGAAAACCATATAAACATGAAAATCATGCAAAACAATAAAAAAGGTCTACGAAAACCAGAAAGATGTGGGTAAGGATCCCTGTTACGTACGAGGAAGGTGTTAGGCACCCTCGTACGCCCGATAAAATCGGTC
>JAMKQA010001771.1:0-21886 GCA_024699735.1 Posidonia australis | reverse complement strand
ACTCCACATTGGTCCCAAATCACAGGCAGATGCACAAAAAGCCAACCACAACCTCACACAACCAAGAAACAATAGATTACCCATTAATAAACCATTATACACAATATTGCAAATAATTACATGGTTTATAATAAAAATGGATAATCAGGCCTAGAAGTCACATGAGTTGTGACAATCGCCTCGATCATCCTCGGGCGAACATACAAATTAGCCAACACCAATCCAGCAATTCCCTAAGACTGTCTTTGAGGCCTGCACTCCACTAATCCCTCTAACAATTTCCATTTAGGAATCATCAGGCTAGCTATGACATGAGTGCGTCTGCTCAGGGCATCTGCAACCACATTTGCTTTCCCTAGGTGGTATGACAAACTGAAATCATAATCCTTAAAGTACTCCATGTAGCGCCTCAGTCTCAAGTTCAAATCCTTCTGAGTAAAGATGTACTTCAGACACTTATGATCTGTGTACACCTCAAATTGTTTGCCATACAAATAATGCCTCCAAATCTTCAGGACGAACACAACAACTACCATTTCTAACTCATGGGTGGAATAGTTCTTCTCGTGATCTTTCAACTAACGCAAGGCAAACACCACCACCCTACCATGCTGCATAAGCACACACCCCAAATCAGTTCCACAGGCATCACTGTATACTGTGAAATCGCCACTCCCTGAGGGTAAAGTCAAAATTGGGGCTGATACCAAACGAACCTTCAACTCGTTGAAGCTCTCCTCGCACTGCCAATCCCAGGTAAAGTGCACTTCTTTTCTGGTCAGTTTAGTCAACGATACAACAATCTTGGAGAAATCCTGAATGAATCTCGTATAATATCTTGCCAGGTTGAGAAAACTTTTAATCTCAGTTACTGTCTTTGGTCTGGCCCAACTCCTCACAGCCTTTACTTTGGCTGGATCTACCTTGATGCCTTCCCTTGAAATAATATGACCAAGGAAGGACACCTCCTCCAGCCAAAAGTCGCACTTGGAGAACTTGGCATAAAGCTGATGCTGCCTCAATGTCTCTAGTACGATCCTCAAATGCCTTCAATGGGTCTGAAATCCGGAGAATACACCAAAACATCATCCACGGATGACCACAAATTGATCCAAATAGAGCCTGAACATCATATTCATCAAGTCCATAAAAGCAGTCGGAGCATTCGTTAACCCGAATGACATAACCAAAAACTCATAATGTCCATAACAGGTGCGAAAGGTTGTCTTCTACACATCTGGCTCACTGATCCTCAACTGATGGTATCTAGATCTCAAGTCTATCTTAGAAAACACTAATGCTCCCTGCAACTAGTTGAACAAATCGTCAATCCTGAGCAGTGGATACTTGTTCTTTACAGTGATCTGGTTCAACATCTGGTAGTCTATACAGAGCCGAAGGGAACCGTCCTTCTTCTTAACAAACAGAACCAGTGCTCCCCAAGGTGAAACACTGAGACGAATGAAAATATATTTGATGTTGTTTTCTTCTTGGGGAGATGGAACTAGTGAAAGGTAAAAATATTTGCCCATCTACCTCTAGGCATCCCTCCTCCGCCACCTCCCTCCCTGCTCCGCCCTCCCTCACTACTCTATGGGGAGCCTATGCCCAACCTCTGGGCGTCCCTCCCTCCTCAGCGGTCCTCCCTTCTCTGCCCTCCCTCCCTGCTAAGCGGGGAATCTTTGCCCTACCTCTGGACCATACCCCTGCCAAAGGTGTCCATGATTATCTATTTGATTTAAAATAGATTTGCCCTACCTGAAAAAAACAGAACACTACCGGTGTTAAAACCAGCAACAAGATGCAGTTTTTATGGTGGCGTGAATGGCATTCGTACATAGAAAATATATTTGATGTTGTTTTCTTCTTGGGGAGATGGAACTAATGAAGGTAAAAATATTTGCCCATCTACCTCTGGGCGTCCCTCCTCCGCCGCCTCCCTCCCTGCTCCGCCCTCCGTCACTGCTCTGTGGGGAGCCTATGCCCAACCTCTGGGCGTCCCTCCCTCCTCAGTAGTCCTCCCTTCTCCGCCCTCCCTCCCTGCTAAGCGAGGAGTCTTTGCCCTACCTCTGGACCATACCCCTGCCACAGGTGTCCATGATTATCTATTTGATTTAAAATAGATTTGCCCTACCTGGAAAAAACAGAACACTACTGGTGTTAAAACCAGCAACAAGATGCAGTTTTTGTGGTGGCGTGAATGGCATTCATGCACATGGATGCAACTAATATGCTCTCTCTCACCAACTAAGTATTTCCTAAAAGGTCGTCTACTCCGGGATCACACATGGGTAAATAGGTCTCTAACTCGGGCTAGAAAGTAAAGGTCCCCACTCTAAATCCTGGCCACAGCATAGGCAATGAACGAGTGTTGCATTGGTAGTCTCATCTCCTACAATAGCATGGAGTTGTACACTCTACTAACACCGACACGACCCTCGACAAGGGGGACAAACTAGCAACACGTCCTACGCCAAAGCTATAGAACAAGCTACTAGAATTGTCCTTCGTAGACTGTAGGTGGACTCAGGGGAGAAGCATGCCCTATATGATCAATCATGCAATATGCTTTTGTGTTTTTTTTTACTTACATTTTATTAACCAGGGGGAAGAGTTCGATTTGGTCTCTAGTTTTGCCTTATTAATTGTTCTCTGAGTTTGTGTATTTTATTTTAACCAGAAGGGGAAACAAACACGTCTTTACTCTCCTAAGCATGTCAAGTGCAAAAGGGGAAGAAAACACACAAGTAAGGCAAGCAAGCAAACAAACAACAATCAAAAGGCATGATCATGGCATGTGAAAGTGTCGTGGCATCATGATTACGAAAAGAAAACATCCATCAAATCAAAAGGTAAAGCATGTGGCATGCAAGTGCAGTGACAGAGCAAGTGTGTAGGAGAAAATGTGAAAGGCACACTAAATAAGTAAACAATCACAAACAAAGCAAATAAACAAGTTTGTGAAGCCAAAGCCTCAGCAAGCAAGCGAAAAGACTAACCTGAAAGTCTAAATCTGGTTTTCCCCAACAGAGCCACCAGTTCTGTGACCATGCCAACCTGCGGATCCGACGCAAAGTCGCTCCAGAGGAAGGAGATCATAGCCATGCCAAGATGGCAAAGGCGCAAGATAGGATAAAACGAAAAAGAAAAGGAGTCGCCACCTAGTCTTTTAAGGGAAAAACGAGGAAAACCACAAACCAACCACAAAGGATGATTGCATGAGATGCAAATGTGAAGGCCAGAAGTCTACTAACGAGAGGGTGGGTAAGGATTTCTATTACGCACGGAGAAGGTGTTAGGCACCCCTGTACGCCGGAGAAACTCAGTCTTTCTAGTTTAATTCGCTTGCTAGAGGCTAAATGAATGCTTAATAAGTCTAGATCGTGCTCTAAACATGCTAATATGAATGCCAAGAAAAGACTGGATGGATGTGCAAGATGGTATGCGAAAATTGCGAAGAAATCCACATAAAACATCGTAATCATGAAAAACAACACGACAAAGAAAATCACATGAAATGACAAGGTTTTTGGCGAGAATGGCTCAAAAAATCATATAGGCCTCAAGAAATTTAATAAAGCAAACAACTCTGCTCGTCGAAATCATAGAAAACATTGCAGAAAACAAGACGAAAAAATTACAACGTAGTCCGTGCAAAATAGGCAAATTTTGACATGTGAAGAAATTCACATAAAATGACGATGCTTTTGGAAAGTTCGCTCTGAAAAACCACACCGACATCAAGAACACCAAAAATGCAATAAACCCAAAGCATTAGAATCGTAGAAAACACCAGGGAAATCCGAATGGAAAAATTGCAAAGAAATCCGCATAAAACAGGCAAATGGTGATGTGTAAAGAAAAGCACATAAAATGACGATGTCTTTGTAAAGAATGGTTCAGAAAATCATATTGATATCAAAAAGATAAAAAGTGGGGTCAATCCAAATCATCGGAATCATGGGAAAAGTCCTAAAAATCAAGAAGGAGAAATAATCTGCAAATGGGTCAATGTGGGCCTTTCGGTCAGTTCATGTATGCCCTTAGGCAATGAAATCCAAATCAAATCAAAAAAAACCAAAATGTAGGAGTAAAAGAAATCAAATCGAATGTCTGGTGAGGGGCTTTGAAAACAAAGTGAAGAAAAATCTACGAAAGAAACACATGAGATGTAGGCTTACTTAGAAAGGATGGACTGATACGCAAATGTGATAAAACTATGTAAAATACATGTAGGTGTACCCAAATATGTAAAGGGTGCTGAGCAATGACTTGGACAAAGATTATGCAAGACTGAGTGCAAAAACCAAAATGCCTGTGCATGAATAGGTGACATAGGGGCAATTTGGTCATTTCAATGGTTAGATGTACTAAATGTATGTATGGGGATGATACATGGTCTAAGATATGTCAAAATGTATGTGAAATGTTAAGAAAGTGTTATTTGCAAGAAAACATGCAAAGGACAAGGTTTTTAAAAACAATAAAACGATGTAAACACAGTAAAGGACAAGACCGAGAACTAAAATGCAAAATTCACGGAAAAGGGGAAAATCATGATCAAAACATATTCGATGGCCTTTGTACTAGTGCGCAATTGATGAATCGAATGACAATGTGGCACTCAGATGTGTGAAAATTACACCTTGGTAGTTTCCTGAAAACTCAGGATCTAAAGTGTAAAATTCACACATAAGTGCAAATGGGATTAAAATATGAAACTAAAAATCAATTTACAATGCAAACATGATTTTTAAAGGAAATCTATGATTAAATGCAAAATATGAAATTCAATAAGTGGAAAATATTGAAAATATGTGAGAAAACAATTAAAATCCTAAATGATGGATTTAAAATTAATCTAAGGGTTTGGATGCAAATTTTCTATGTTCTGAGATTGTTTGTTAAGAACCCAGGGGGCTGCATGCAAATTTACAGGGCTTAAATGTGACAAAAACTGGACTTTTATAATGATCAGTGTAATTATGAAGTTTCTTAGTATCAGCATGCAAATTTTCCAAGAAGAACTCATTTTTAAAAACTCTGGGGGCTCATTGCAAAACTTAGGACCTAAATGCAAGGAAATCATGATCTTAAGGGCTTAAGTGTGACAAAACATGCATGAATAGAACTGAAAATGGGATTAAAAATTAAATAGGATAAAACATGCAATATTTACCATGCAATTTTAAAAAAAGGAAAATACAGGGGTCAAAGAATAAATTCCTGGGACTTAATTGCAAAGAAAACATGAATGCAGGGGTTTAAAAGTGAGAAAACACATATTTACAAGACTGAGAATGAAGTTAAAATGAATTAGGGTAAACAATGCAATATTTACAAGAATAATAAAAAAGACAAAAGGTTATTTAAAATGATAGGGACTTAAACATAAATAAAAGGACTCAGATTTAATGAAAAAGGACTCAAATGCAAACAATTTAAAACTAAGGGTCTTTTAAGTAAAAACCTAAAAAGCTAACAGTCACCGCCGACCATTTGAAAATCACCGATGGCGACGGCCTAGGAGGCTCATCTAAGCTCTCCAGGCGGCTGATCGGCGACCTGAGAGGCTGAGGAGCTTGAGGAAGTGATGGGGAGAAGATCCAATGGCTCAGATGAGGTCCTCGTCGGTTGGAACGGTGGGTCGACGTCACCCCCTGTCCATTCTTTTCCAGCGACGAAGAGCTTTGTGGGCGGCGGTCCTGCAAGCATCTGAGTGGCGAAAGGAGGATCCAGTGACCTTGAAGGAGGCACGGCGGAGCTTTTCGAAACATTGGGCATGGCTATGGTGGCCTGAGATGCGCCACCCATCTCAAGCTCCGGCGACGGTTGCAGGTGACAACGGGGATGGCGTTGCAGCAGCGGAAGCGTTCGAGCGGCGATCGTGGAACGCTCGGTGAACCATGGGGAGGCTTTTAGAGGCGTCGGTCCAATTGGGGTGCGGTCGTAGTGCTTGGCCCACTCAGTGGGTTCAACAGCGACGATCGACGGCAGCGCTCAAATGAGCCAGAGAAATCATTACCCGAGCGACGGAGGCTCGGGGGAAAAGAAGAGAAAGAAGGGGAGAGGCTTCGAGTACTTATGTTGACCCGAGAGGCCACTAACCTCGTCGACGGTGGTGAACCCACCATCGGAGAAGAGGAAGACGATGCAACAAGAGGAAGAAAAACGCAGGAAAACCAATTATAATGCTAGGGAATGAAGCAAATCACATAAGGAAACAAGTATGCATCTAAGTTACACCAGAGGACAAAAGGTTACCTGAGTCGTGGTGTTTCCCGGTGACATTCTGGGCGGATGCTCCAGCGAACGCTCCAGTTGCGGCTAGGGGTCGGAGGAGGAGGTTTGGACGTGGGAAAAATGATGGACTTCTGGTCGTTTGGATGTGAGGGTTTTTTGGGGCTATAGCGTGCTCAGAGAGACTGGAAGCAGATCCCCCCTCAATTGGCGGCAAGAGACCTTTTAAGTTTCGACGAAGCTCTTCTGCATCGTCGATCTTCTCCCGCGAGGGCTAAGCGTCGTCTGATGCTCGCGTGAGCTGGAGGAGATGGGCCGGGGATCGCGGGAGGTGGAGGATGTGCTCCAGAGACTGGGGGATCTCGTTGGAGATGGTGTCGGAAAATGCGGGCTGACTGCCGACGATTAAGGGGGTCGTCGGAATTATTTTTATGACTTTATAAAGTTTGTGATTTTAGGGTTTAACGGGATATTGGGCCTGGTTTTAAGGTTTTCTTTTTTTGTTTATGTTTTGAGATTTTTTAGGGATTTTAGGATTTTGATTTTAGGTTTTTGTTTGGGTTTTGTAATTTGAGTTAAATTTTTGATTTTGTAACTTAGGATTTAATTAATTGGTTTTAAATTAGGGTTTTTTAGGGTTTTAATTACTTTGAGGTTTTTTGGATTTTAATTATTTTAGGGTTTTAGGTTCTTAGATTTTAATTAGGATTTTGAATTTAATTAGGTTTTTGGATTTTATTTAGGGTTTTTAGTTTAATTAGGGTTCTTTTGGATTTTAATTAGGGTTTTTATCTTAATTAGGGTTTTTGTGTGTTTTAATTAGGGTTTTGAGTTTAATTTAGGAGTTTTGGATTTTAATTAGGGTTTTGGGTTTAATTAATTAGGGTTTTAAATGGATTTTGACTTTAATTAGGGTTTTCACTTAATTAGTTGGATTTTAAGTGGGTTTAAGTGGATTTATTTAATTTTGACTTTAATTAGGGTTTTCACTTGATTAATTGGATTTAAGTTTGACTTTAATTAGGGCTTTCATTTAATTAATTGGATTTTAAGTGGATTTTGTTTAATTTTGACTTTAATTAGGTTTTTTGTTTGATTAATTTGTATTTAAAGTGTTTTTATTTAATTTTGACTTTAATTAGGATTTTTGGTTTGGTTAATTTGGATTTTAAGTGTTTTAAATGAATTTTGTTTGGTTTTAATTCTTAATTATTGTTTTTTGCTAAGATTAGGTTAGAGTGGACTATTGTGGGCCTAACTAGGCTTGTGTGGGCTTAAGGTTTTAGTTGGAGTTAGGATTTAGGTTTGAAATTTTGGGTTTTGGTAGTCACAACTAGAGTATCTTTCTAGAGGAGCCTGCTACCAAGTGACTTCAAAATCACGGTGTCTACACATGCGTTTAACATATTGAACTAAAACCATGGAAACGAGGGAGAAATGGAGTCGCGTACCTGAAATGACACTCCAGCAAACCTCTCCTCGCCCTAGCAAAGCTCCCTCCCACCGACGGACCACGCCTCAGCTCTCCTCCTCCCTCTCTAGCTCACACGCTCCTTTCTCTCTTCCTTCTTTTCTCTCATCGCTTCCACCCACCACTACCTCCTTCCTCTTTATCTCCTCCTCCTCCCGCATGGTGTCGGCCACCCATCATGTCAGAAGAGACGGGGACGCATGGGTCGTGGCTATGGTAGCACGAGTCCGGTGGAGGAAGAAGAAAAGGATGAAGATGGGGGAAAAGCTCGTGAGGGAGGGAAAAAAAGAAGAAAAGATAGGTACGCAAACCAAGGCGACTGTGCATCCTCAAATCGGACTCCACATTGGTCCCAAATCACAAATAGATGCACAGAAAGCCAACCAAGTCCTCACAATCACAAGAAACAACAGATTATTCATTAATAAATCATTTATGCAATATTATAATTAATTACATGGTTTACAACTAAAATGGATAATCATGCCCAAGTGCCACAAAAAGATACAAGGACGAGCAGGAAGTTGATTTGTCGAGTAATGACGACGAGGATTACAAGTATACACATGATCGTCGTTCTATCCATGTATCTTCCTCAAAAGGTAAAAAAAAGTAAGTTGGTAGAAGAAGAAAATGATTTATTTTATATCGTTTTGACTTATATTATATCGAGAGACATGTATTATATTATTTCAATGGTGTATTATCATCAATGTTGTGAATAAATGGATATGTAAAATCTTATGTTGTGATATCAATTGATACTTTTTTTTATAAAAGTTGTAAATGTGCAATGTATGTGTAATTTAATATATTTGTAAATGCATTTGAATGTCATTTTAACAGGTATATTATTCTTAATCATTGATGATATTGATTTTTTCACGGTCCAAAATTAACGAGGACATTGCGAGGACTGGTCCTACCTAAATCCTTGCCAATATAGTCATCTAAATCAGAAGTGACGAGGACGTGTCCTTCACTATTTCTGGAACAACAATAGACGTGTTTCAAATTTAGAACACCTAGCGAACATATTGCAAGGAAATATCAAGGACATAGCGAGGAGTTTGCGTTATTCCTCTCAATCTTCTTGCTATATTTTCTTGAGTACATTGTAAGGATATGTCCTTGCAATATTAATTTAACGACTTATTTTTTTTTCTGAAAATAAATAGTCCTCGTAATGTCCTCGCAAGAGATGATAATGAGGACTTAGCAAGGATGCGATGAGGACTCTACGAGAACATATGTCCTCATAAAATCCAGTTTTCTAGTAGTGATCGAAATAACGTTTAGACAAACATTTGTTGAAGGACGTAGTTTTATTATTTTGAAATATACCAGCATATTTTCTTGCATATCTATTTAAAGAGATCTAGAACAAGAGTTGAGGTATATACCAGTACTCTCCTAACTTCTCTCAACCTCCAAGAATAGATATTACATTCTTCTTGTTCTTGTGCTCTCATTATTTTAATCTTTCTAAATCATCTTGTTGTAAGGGTGTGTTTGGTTCCTTCAACGTGTGTGAAGGGGTCTGTGTGAGGGATGTAAAGGATTTTTCTCCACCTATTCAAGAAAGAAGTGTAATAAAAACTCTCACGACACGGTAGCATGTGGAAATTGGAGTAGAAAAGAGTTCCAAACTAATATAATATTGCATGTTCTCATGTGGTCAATGTTTTTGCATATTTCCTTTTATACTGAGATCTTTCAACTTCTATAAAAATTTATTAATCTTAAAAACGACAACAATACCCACCTCCCCCCCCCCTGTCCCTCTTACAATCATGATCATATTGAAGTTGTTGCATCATTTATATCTTTGGTGTCCCTGTAGCACACCTTTGTAATATAAGCTGAAATTACTAGAATTAACTATATGTAGAAATCACTAGTTTTGTTCATTGAAAATCTGTTAGTACAATAGTTTGTGAGTGTTCCTGATGTTGATGTAACATCAAACAAACTATTTAAGACAGCCTAGTACAGCTTAACCGTGTGGGTATCACAGTAGACTAGACTTCAGCTCCTCTTATCTTCGAGTTGTATGCAATGGGCCATCAATGCTCATCAACTCTTCCCTTAGCTGGACATCAAGCCATGGAATTAGCTAAATATGGCACCATGTGAAACTACAGTGGGCTGTTTGGTTAGTTATATAAAAGAAAAATGACAGCAAATTTATGGTTGTTTGGTTAGTTATATAAAAGAAAAATGACAGCAAATTTATGGTTGTTTGGTTAGTTATAGAAAAAAAAAAATTGCAACATGTTTAATTGTTTTGTTCCATGGAAGTAGGCTGGATGAAAATGAGGAGTTCGTAGACGTTGGAGTTTCTTTTGGAATGGAAGGAAATATAAGCTCCTGTGTTTAGGAGAATTTTCTTATTTTCCTTTTCTCCCGACTCTCCCTGTTCTATTTCATCAAACCATTTCGAACCATGCACCAAATTCACAAATCAAAAGATACAATCAAAGAAGCACAAACACAAACATAAATGAACACAAGAAATAAGACTTTATGTGGTTCGAACATTCACCATATTGAACCACTTTAGCATCTTTCAGGTACACTTCTCTTTAGACAGTTGTTATATACTTTACTATACCTTCTTTTTTTTTTATTAGTTATATTTACCCATTTTATATTTTAAGAGAATGATCTTGTTATCCTCAAGGCTAAACCAGGCATTGGAGAGGCTGTATCTCAATAGTTTATGTTACAAATCTTAACAGTCAACTTAGCTGTGTAAGTGCTCAATGGAAGTGTCATCGAACAACAATCCGAAATCGTTTTCCAATCATTCCCCAACTTATGACAAAAAAGAACAAAGCTGAGAAATGGGATCTCAAATAACTATACATACTGAAATTTTCTAGGGTTTTGAAGACATATCGTGATCAAGGACTGCAAGTGTTTTCCCCTCCTACTTGAAGCACACGAACTACTCACTTCAACTATTGAAGACACACCAATGAAGAACCAAAGAATTGATGGAGCTCTCCATGCGGCTTTTCAATCTTAAAGGCACACAAGAAGAATCTGTACGATTTTCACCCTATAAAAACTCTCTCGCGATATGGTTTCTATCTTTATGTGATATTCATCATCACTCAACCCTAACACTTACGATATATATTATTCTAGAGATCACTTGTGTGAGAAGTTCTTGTTTGGAGCCAATACGAACGTAATTAATAAGTCACATGATCCAAATAAGAATCCAATTCTACACTATTTAATAGATTAAGGATAAGGGTAATAAACAAGTCCACCAAATTATCTATAACTAAAACGTACGATTGGATTGGTATATCAAGATATATAATACTTTTGGAAATAACTTATTTATCTCAAATCATTTCACATCTTATTTTTTATATACGTCCAAAAGAGTTGGATGTCACGTACATACTAATTTAATCACTAGTTTGGATTTTCCAGAAAATTATTTATCTACATAAATATTATGTCAAACTCGGTTTGTTTAATGCCCTGGATATCCAAAATATTAGAAAAGCAAATAATACTTATATGAATTACCTACATAATATATGTAGAAAATATGCCACCCAACTAACGTGGACTAAGAGTATATGAAGTTGACCCTCTCTAGATCAATCAAAACTCATTATCTTCTGCCACAACGTTATCTGACTAATTACCCAACAAAGCATGCATAAAGGAGATAAGTGGGAAAAAAAATCAAATTTATTAATTAATTAATTGAAACAATTAAATTATCTCATTTACAAATGGTTTCTAAGGGCACAACTGCCAATAATCTCCCACTTGCACTCAAAAGGCATTGTCGCATGTACTTTCAGTCTTATGTTACTAACACGCTTATGAAAGCATCCTATGCCATTCGTAATGAGAGGATCAGTCAGACTATTCTTGGACACGATCTTCACGATGGTAATGTCCAATATTTTGCATTCTCATGAATACAGTAGAATTTTGTATTAATTTTATTTTCTGATGTACTCATGGCTAACTGTTTAGCCTGAGTTACAACTCCAACATAGTCACATAATATAGTGATGGCTAGGGCTCTCAATTATCCCAAGCTTATGAACGAAATTGTGATTCTATATTGCCTTACTCATAGGACTATATCAAGCCTAAGTTATGTCATCCAAGGTAACATAATGACATTGATTCCTCTAACTATTACCCATTCCAAATGATAAATATAGAAGCAGATATAGACATTCTATTGTCCAAATTAAACTTAAAATTGATGTAACATGCCGCATCATCGTCTTCATCAACACTAACCAGTAGCGTTTAGTATGCATAAGATATTAGAAAGGTAGTTCACTTAATCCAGTTCTTCATAGTAGGATTTAGCTAAAACTAACTTACAGCTTCCCCTGCATCAAATGCATTAAGTCTCTTACAAGGTATATGGTTCATCTTGCATCACCTTAAACTCCTCAAACAATGGAGAATAATAGAATTCGATGTCTTACAAGAATCATTCTATCATTAATTAAATCCTTGTCCAATAGTTCTCATGGGACGATCCCAACAAACTCTGACATTCTTGTCTAAACAATTTTAATTCAAGAATGTAATGGATCTTTCTCAAATCTTTCGTTAGCTATATTTTGAGATCTACAATGGTAATCAACATCCTTACAACATTCCAAATGAGTAAGATGATATCTAAATGAAGCACTATAAAAATTAATCATGCTCTCATTACTTATTTGTAGATACAAAGTCTATTTAGGCATCTTATGAAACCAAACATTTTGTTTTCATTAGACTTGATAGTTAAGCTTATTGAAGCTTGTTTGAGATCATAAATAATTTGTTAAGTTGCACCTTTAGGAAAAACTCTCAAGCATCCTAACGATGTCTATTAAAAGAGAAGTCTTGACATCTTTCTGTCAAATCTTTACAATACTATTGATTTCATCTTTAGTGGATGAAATGCACAGGGCAACCTTCACCATTAACATCAATGGCCAGCACTCTTGATCCTTCATGGCATCAAATGGTCTTCGCTACAGAGACCCCCTTGCCCCCCTTCTTGTTCGTGATTACTATGGAGGCTTTCTCTAGATTGATGGATCAAACAATGGCCTTGAGAAAGATTGTGCCACTTCACAAAGGTTTGATAGCCATTTCCCATGTTCTCTATACAAATGATTTAATGATCTTTGCCAAGGCTACGCCATCATCGGCTAGAGGGATCTGCCATGCCCTAATACAATTTGACAACGTCTCTACACTTTGGATTAATATTGTTAAGAGCATCGTTTTCTTTAACGGACATTGGGTGGACTCCAATTCTTTATGTCCTCTTCTAGGTATGGTGGAGGGTCACCATCCAATTTCTTATCTAGGATTCCCATTGACATCCAAGTGTTTCTCACTAGACCTTTGCCAACCACTTATCTCTTGAATTTGTTTGAAGTTATTTAGATGAAAAAAGCAACACTTGTCTCTAGCAATATGGATACTGTGACTAGGCTGGAATCGACCTTCGCATGGGGAAACACATGAAGAACCGAAAAGATCACGGCAGAGATGGTGAATCCCAGAAGGATACCCGACTTGAAGACATCAAACAAAACAAGAAAAAGAAACGATAAGGACAAAACGGAGTTGCTACCTAATCTTTTAAAATCGAAAAGAAGAGAAAAATCGAATGCGAGAAAACAATACAAAGTGAATGCAAATGTATGTGTGAATGTCTATGCATGCTCCGTGCCTAATGGATGCAACACATTGGTCATTGCGAGCTAGGGAAAGGATAAAGACTCCTATTACGTAAGGGGACAGTGTTAGGCACCCCCATACGCTCAAAAAATCGATCTTTCTAGGCCTTTCGCTCTCTTGTGTGTCGCCAAATGTAAATGATCATGCATGCTTGCTAAGTCTAAAATGGATGTATGTCATATGCTATGCTGATGCAAGTGATATGAGTGGGGCGAAAATGATGTGGCTAATGCTCAGAAACGCTATATGAATCCTGGACCGTCTATCAAAAGGATTCGACATAGTAATCGTCATCGCCCTAAATGAAAGTGTGTCATAATGCATGATGTGAATGTCATAGTGCATGAAGAGGATGCGAAGATAACTGATATGCAAATATAATGATATGTGTGCTCAAATGTAAAGTGCTAAGTGAATGACTGTGGTGTATTATGTATGATGGTATGAGTCATAAGCATGATTAATGTAGATTAAAAAAATGCATGAGATGCAAGTGTGCACGTTGGGATTTATGCCTCGGTGCATGGGTACGGAGAGTAGAAATGAGGCATAGACAGGCAAATGGACAAGCTAGTTGCATGTTTTGTCCCTGGCAAAACTACACAAGTCCAACGCACAAGTCCAACGTGCAAGTCTGTCGCACAATCAGGGAGTGCATGCCAAAGACAAAATAAGGCAACGAGCTAGCAACCTTCGCCCCACTCTTTGGTGAAATGTTGTGGTGCAAATGGCTAATTAAATGAATGGGGATCTAGAGTAGACTGTCATGTACAAATGCATGTCATGGGTTAGGTCCTAGGATACCCGGTTCACTCTCCCGACCTTCCTCTACAGTCGCTGGAGGTGGTGGTTAGGGTGGTGCTCTGACTGTTAGGTCGCACATGGGGCGAGTGGAGGAGCCAAGAGAGTGGGAGAGCCCCAGAGAGAGTGACCAAGAGATGCAAGAGGCCAAGAGAGGGAGCTTGCTACTATGGGGAGGTGATTTAGAGGAGGTGGTGTACTGCAGGTGGTGGGAAAACAGCATGCTGCAGGAGGTAGTAGGGCATGGTGCCAAGGCTAGTGAGTCTGCACTTGAGTGGCAAGAGCAGGGGTGTCAGGCATGCTGGGGTAGCGACAAGGATGGCATGGCCAACACAAATGCTCGTACGAGGTACGACAAAAGCGACCAGTCGGCCAGCTCGCGCCTAAAAGCTCTGCCCCTAACGCACACCTAGGTCACGCTATCAGGTCGCACATCCCACTGGCACAGAGCACACAAGCCGGATTCTAGTGTTGGCTTTGATGTTTAGGGTTCATTTAAGGTAGATTAATGGTTTTGGGCTAAGTTTAGGGTGTTTGGGTTGGTTTAAGTATCTTTGGCTGACTTTGAGGTAAATTTGGTTTAGAATGGGTGAAGTGCCTCATCGCTGCTGGAGCGCGTTCTTCCAAAGGATCTATCACAAGTAGATGCCAAAATGGGGTGTCTACAGATACAACTTGTGAAGTCTGTCCTTTCCACCTCCTATCTTTATTGGTCTGCCTCCTTTCAGCTCCTAGCTATGGTCACCTCTAAGTTGGAGTGGATCTTCCTACATTTTGTGTGGCATGAAGATAGAATACCAACGATGAGTTGGGATACTTGTTGCCTCCCTTTGGAGGAAGGAGGTCTCGATATTAGGAAGGTCATAGATTGGAATTTAGTGGATTTACCAAAGTGTTTTAGGAATGCCACTACCAGACATGAGGCTCCCTAGGGGCATAGATGCATGCTAAGTATGTGGTTAATGGATCTATTTGTTCTATTCCAGTAACATCTCGAACCTTAACCTTCCTACTTAATCATAATTAATAATAATTAATTAATGATTAAATTATTTTTAGTAAAGGTTGCCAACTATGGTGTGTGGTGACCCATGAAAGTGCAGAACCCAAGGTGGATTAACATTAGATGCCACAGTGCCTCTGAGACCCTAATTCATAAGTTATTTCATGAATTATGGGTGTCTGGAATATTTCCTCCTTCCTTAAGGATGTTTGTGCAAAGTCTGTGTGAAAAGTTCATTAAACAAATGCCTACACAGGAAGGACGGGTGGCGTAAGAGCATGGCCTAACATGCAGGTGTTGAACTGGAGGAGAAACAAAGGAGCAAGGGAGGAGCCGGAGAAGAAGAAGAGGAAGAGAGGAGAAGAAAGAAAGGCTTGAGAGAGAATGAGCAAAACCTAAGAAAGGAGAAAAGAAAGAAGGAAATAAAGAAGGGAGGAAGAAGCAAAGAGAGGAGAGGGATGGCAACCGTTGTTGTGAAGGAAGAGAGAAGAGAAGAAAAACAAAGAAGAAAAGCAAGAAAGAGAGAAGAGAAGAAAAACAAAGAGAAGAAAAGCAAGAAAGAGAGAAGAGAAGAAAAGAACAAGGTACACATTCCATTCTTTTTAATTCTCTTTACTTGAGCTTAATATTAGTATAATATGTTGAGTGGGGATGATTTGGATGCATGACAGGGGTTTTGTGGATTTTTAGTAAATTTTGATGAATTTTCAAAGAAATCATGAGGATATTGTTATTATTGAGCTTATTTGAGTCTTCTTGCTTGAATTATATATAACTTAAGCTATGAGTATTGGAATTGAATCATTTTTGTTCCATTAGAAAGTAGACTGAAAGATCTTTATTTTAGTAGGCTACTAGTTAATTTTCGTGGCCTATAGAAAAACCAGTGGTTGTGCAAATATTGATAAACCATTAAGTTATGCCAGTTTGAGTCTTATAGCTTCATTCATTTATATCTCGAGTTATGGATATGAAAACTGAATAATTTTTGTTCCATGTGAAAGTAGACTTAGAATGCTTGCTTTGAAGATTTTGGGTTCACCAGAAGTTGATCCACCCAAGGTCTCAACTCCAGCGAATGACTGTTTCAGGGTAGATTTTATTGTGCAAAAATCGCTTGAAACAGCATACCGAAATTATCTGATATGCTGAATCAGGAGATTTCGACATACTAAATTTAACCGATATACCAAACCAGACCTTGGACTAATTTTGAGTGTTTTAAGAGTTGATTAATATATATATATGGGTGTATATATGTATTAATCTTGGAGAGATAATTAAATTAACACAAGAACAAGTAAGATAACCAATAAGATGGTTTTGAAATTGGTCCAAAAAGAATTAGCAAAATAAATTGGTGTTTGGTTTCGTAAATCATTAAGGACTTCGAGACCACTATTGAGTTTCTGTGTGGTTCTTCAAGGTGAGCCTATACCTTGAAGGTGTTTAACTGGTGTTCCAACTGAGCTTGAAGGTTTTAAATGATTTTCAAAGTTTATTTTGAGAAGATAATAGTGTTTTTGAGAAGTGGTTTTCCAAAGAGTTTTCTAAAGATTCGAAAAGAGCATGGATGATTTTAAACATTAGTTTCCAAAGAATTTTGATATGGAACTAAAGGATTTCTATAGTATTCCTATGTATAGCATTTCGTGGTATTTTCAAAGATGGTTTTCGAGCATTTTCGAAAAAGATTTCTAAAAGAGTATGGAAAAGAAATGCACATATTTTCAAATGTTTTAAAAGGTTTCTCAGAGTTTTCTATTTACTGAGGTCAAGAAATCGACGAGGCGTGTTGCCATGACCAAGGGGTGTGACGACATCTTTGAGGTGGTCAGGCACATTGCCTAAGGTGAGTCCAGAGATCCAAAGACTGAGATAAGTGTTCATCAGATCCTAGAGGTATGAGACTCCTGGATTGTCGTTCAAGAGGCCAAGGCTAGGGTCTGAGGGTCAAAGGTTGATTGGGCTTGGAGGTATGAGATTTCGTTTGTTTTGGGTGCCGAAAACTTAGGGTACTGACTGTACACAGAGGCACGTGGCAACGAGCCAGGAGGTATGAGACCTCTATGTAGCTGGACGTGACACCTTGGCTAGTACGAATGCCTAGACTGAGACTGTTAGGTGCTGGTTGGGTATGGGGTGAGAGTCCTTAGGCATCTGCGCACACAAGGGCGTCAAAAGGAGACGCATCCCCATGCTTGTTGAGACTGAGACTTGTGAGGTCATAGTACCGAGAGGCCCATTGGCCAAGGTGGTGGTATGTCCTGCACCATGACAGTGCAGACACCATTGGTTGTGCTTCGATGGACTACTTGTGGCCAAGTGTCACCATGTCAATTGCTTGGCACCGAGCGACACGATACACTAGAGAAGCCTAGTGGCCAGTGTTTGTTTAAATCACTTGTGTTTTAAGACTAGTTCTAGCCAAGACCTATGTTTTAGCAAGATTTGAGATTTGTGTTTGGGCTGGAATCTAGTTTAGAGATGCTTCCATAGATGTATTAGATTAGAGCATGAGATTTTTAAAGAAAATAAATATGTTTGGGAAAAACATGAGATTTTAAAGTAGAAAGAAAATGTGTTTTAGGACTAGTTCCAGCCAAGACTTGTGTTTTAACCAGATTTGAGATTTATATTTAGGCTAGAATTTAGTCTAGAGATGCTTCTAGAGATGCATTAGAATAGAGTATGAGATTTTTAAAGAAAAAGAAAGATGTTTGAGAAGAGCATGAGATTTTTAAAGAAAAGAAATATATTTGAGAAAAGCATGAGATTTTAAATTAGAAAGAAAATGTGTTTTAGGACTAGTTCCAGCTAAAACCTGTGTTTTAACCAGATTTGAGATTTGTGTTTGGGATGGAATTTAATCTAGAGATGCTTCCAAAGATACATCAAATTAGAGCATGAGATTTTCAAAGAAAAAGAAAGATGTTTGAGAAAAGTATGAGATTTTTAAAGAAAAGAAATATGTTTGAGAAAAGCATGAGATTTTAAAGTAAAAAGAAAATATGTTTTAAGGCTAGTTTCAGCCAAGACCGGTGTTTTAGCTAAATTTGATATTTATATTTGGGCTGAAATCTAGTCTAGAAAAGCTTCTAGAGATGCATCAAATTAAAACATGAGATTTTTTTTAAAAAATAAGAAAGATGTTTGAGAAAAGCATGAGATTTTTAAAGAAAAGAAATATATTTGAGAAGAGTATGAAATTTTTAAAGAAAAGAAAAATGTTTTGAGAAAAACATGAGATTTTAAATTATAAAGAAAATGTTTAAAATAAGGATTGTGTCACTTTTTAAGATATAGTTTGTTGTTTTAATTGAGCAGAGGCTTGGTGTTAGTATGGCACTCTCCAGTGGGTAGTGAGCTTGACTTAGTAAGAGTGGCCATTTCAAGTACACATTAAGTTTTAAAAATCATACATATGACTTGAAAGAAAAACAGAAAATAGTTTTGAAAGTCAAGAGTATAATTTTGAAAAGAAAAGAAAAGAATAGTTTTCAAAGACATAATTTCAAAAGCTGTGTTACTTGTGGAGCAAAAGAGCATTGTCCGTAATTGTGTGCGACATCCACGAGAGATGCCAGAGTAATGTATGTTTTAGTGGGATGTGTGTTGAGTGACCTTTCAAGTCACTCATGTGTGTTTTGTTTGGTATTTTCTCAGGTGCAAGCTAGGAGTAGAAGTTTGCTAGTGCTCGTAAAGATGGAGTCAGTCAACCACACATTAGGGTTCTGGGTAAATATTTAGTTTAATTTAATTCAACTAATAGCATTTTTATTTATGTTGTTTAAGGTTAGATTTAGTATAAGAATTGATGCGAGTTATTTTTTTTTTTTTTTAAAAGGTAGCTAAATTTTGAGTAACATTTCGGAGTCGAATCGTTACAACACCCCTTTCCCAAAACCCCTCGTAGGCCTGAAGAGGAATCCTATCTGTCTACCACATTGCTAAAGATTTCATGAACCATGATCCCCTTTCCTGGTTGCCTAGCTTGTCAAACTACTTTAGCTTGAAATATGGTAGAGTGCCGAGTGACCTCCGTGAGCTAGGCTCTAACGGTCTGGATCACTAGAGGTATTCCTAGACATGCTACTACTCCCTAGATTGTTATGCATGGGAGTCTCAAAACTCAAGACAAGTTATGTAAGCATGGCTCTTATATTGGTTCCCATTGCACATTGTGCTTCAGTGCCTATGAAGGCCAGAAACACCTACTCTTTGATTGTCCCTTTTCTAAAGCCATAATTCCTTCCATGACATCTTTCCTTAATTTATGCCTTAGGATCCCATGGAGAAGCTATTGCCAAAAATCTAGCAAACAGTGAATAGAGGATAGAGACATAGATCCTTACTGGTTGTGGCTACTGCCACGTACTTTGTCTGGTAGCATAATGTGTGGATCTTTGATCCTCACCATCATCCTCAGCAATCGCTAGTACTTTGGGAGAGTGTCTGGTGCGTAATTAACCTTAAACTCCTTTTTTCAAATTCCTAATGTTAGGAATTTAGACTATTCTTATATGTTCGGCTAGGTCTTGTACTTAGTTTTGTAACCTTGTACAAGTTTTTTGAGAATTAATTTTATTTACCCTCAAGGGCTTACTCTCCTTTTGCTCGGCAAAAAAAAATGTTAGATAGTAATAAAATAAATAAGTATATATGAAACCTGTGAATCAACACAAGCCAATCAAAATTTCTTGTATTGGATAGGATTGAGTTTAGTTCTGTGTTGGGTTGGGTCTCAGTTTAAAACTACTCAATTCAAACAATTCTCATTGAGTTGTAGATGACATGTAATATCTTCTTGCAAAACAAAATAAGTGGGTAACATTAACACTCACAATTTCTCTCGTGGTTTATATTATACATCTTAGCATACGCATGAATTATTAAACTGAAAGACAAAATGAGTAGATAAGATCAATGATATCTTTTTATAATAAGCATTCAATGTTTTTTTGTTGACTTTAATATTTTAGTACCTCAATGATGGTAATCGCCAGTTGTGGATGATTATACTTTGAATTATCATTGTAATCAATGAATAATCACAATCTTGAGTTTGAAACTAGTCCAGCAATTCTATAGTTTGTCGAATTCAATAAGTCAAAAACCAAACCCAACAATAAAAAAATTCAGCTTGCTTTCAATTACAACGATGCAAAAAGACCGAATGGTCTATGTCATTTCCATTGCTTTCTTGGATTGTCTCTATTCTGATTTCAATTCCTCTTTTAATTGCATGTTCTATTGGAAAATAACAGTTTTGGTTTTAATTATTAAATTCAAGATATTTTTTAATACCTTTTAATGTATCGTTTATTCTATCATCATATTGTTTCCATTTAAAATATCTTTTGATACCTTTTAATATATCATTTATTCTATCATCATGTTATTTCCTTTTTTAGAAATCATGACATAATTAGTGGGAATAGTATTGATCCACTATGTGTTTTCTTTCTTTTATATTTATCATTGTTGTGCTTCAAGAAAAAACAAGAGAAAAATCTTTTTTACTTCTTTTTCTTCGTTTTCCTTTTTCTCTGACATATAACACTATCATATAATTTGAAAATCTCAAGAAGCTTGCACCTTTAGAGATTTTGACTAGGGGTGGGCATCCAAACCATCTAAACCGATGAATCGAACCGAATCGAACCATTTTTAGTGGTTTGGTTCGGTTTTTTAAATTTAGTGGTCTGGTTCGGTTTGAAATATCTCCAAACCGAACCCTTTGATTCGGTTTGTGGTTTTAAGGGTGGTTTAACCGAACCGAACCGAACCGAACCAAATATAATATACTAATATAGATTATTTATGTAAATATATATATTAGTTATTAAATATTTAAAATATATAAATATATATAAGTAGCCATTTAGGGCTAAAACGAGTGAACGACGCCTTTAATCCCTTATTTCTTTCCCATTTGCGAGTTGCGACCGCCGCCTGCTGAGTGCTGCCCGACCAGCTCCGCCGTTTTGCTCCACGAAACCCTTCCATTCCCTTCCCCATTTCCTACCGCCGCCACCTCCTCCTCCTCCTCCCGTCTCCATGGGGAGAGTAATACGCACCTAGAGGAAGGGAGCAGGGTCAGTCTTCCGCTCCCATACCCACCACCGTAAGGGCCTCGCTCGCTTTAGGAGCCTCGACTTCGGCGAGCGCAACGGGTACCTGAAGGGCGTCATCACCGAGATCGTCCACGACCCCGGTCGCGGCGCTCCGCTCGCCCGCATCACTTTCCGCCACCCTTTCCGGTACAAGCACCAGAAAGAGCTCTTCGTTGCCACTGAAGGCATATTCACTGGCCAGTTCGTCTACTGCGGGAAGAAGGCCAACCTCATGGTTGGCAACGTGCTCCCCCTCAGGTCCATCCCCGAAGGCGCAGTTGTCAGCAATGTCGAGCACCACGTCGGGGACCACAGCGTCTTCACGAGGTGCTCTGGGGACTATGCGATCGTTATCAGTCATAATCCTGATAATGGGACATCAAGGTCGATTCTCTCATATCAGAATTCAGTGATATACTGATATGTTAGTGACTATGTTTTTACTGTAAAAACATAGTTTCTTTAAATGCATGTATGTTTTTACTGTAAAAATTCTGGACCATAGTTTCTTTAAAT